>JABFEA020000138.1:26750242-26768838 GCA_019775915.2 Cyphomyrus plagiostoma | reverse complement strand
AAAGTCTTTGCAGACGCACCCCCTCTTGAAATTTCGGCATTACATGTTTTGCAAATCGCTATCCGTGGGTCTTTCTCCACACCGCAGACATGCTGCTTCAGACGAGCACTTGCATGCCCCGGTTTCTGTTTGCGTCATCACAACATACTCTTTCGGCCATGTTTTTCGGTGATAAAAATCTTTCGGCCGAAAACCGAAAATGCACTTTTGGGCCATTTTCGGCCGAAAATTTTCGGTGGCCGAATATTCGGTGCATCCCTGCATTTAAATGTTGCTATGCAGGTAATAATGAATAGTCTGAACAACTGCCTACCTCTTGACTGTCCATGTAACTGGACTTTGGCGTTATTTATGGCTCTCTCAGTGGGTCAACTCTGAAAATGCCCTTACCTGTATAATGGCTGTACTGCTTGGTACATATTCCCCTGTTATGACATCTCCCATGTGGGGCGCTGTGTGTGCTTCGATAATGGTGCATTGTGGTCAGAAGGGCTTTGTATAAATAGAAGTGCTTCAGAGGTGACAACAGAAATAATGTGAAAAACAGAATTCTGTTGTGCAAATTATAGACCCTGTTTTAGCTATACAATGGCATAAATCAAATAGAGAGTGAACGAATGAATGGATTAATGATGAGAACCATATTAAAAATCCTTTATACAATGAAACTCCACTGGAAAGGTGGCGCTTTAAGCGGTTTAAAGCATGACATTAGCAATAGTTCTGGCCTAGGCATTGTAAAACAAACTCACTGGCAGTAGTTTGGTTTTCAGGGTCGATGGGGAAAGTCTGCTGAGCTGCAGTCTCAGTCTGTGTTGTTACCCTTATAATGTGTTCTGATATAAAGTTGATGTGAATGTGCTGAAATGAAGATTATAGCTGTAACCGAAGGCGAGAGGCCATGTTTGAGTCATATTAAATAGCCGGGGCTCACTGCCATCTGGGGCATGGAACATCTTTGTCTGCATGGCTGAGACCTTCATTTTGGGGGTGGCTGTGCTATTGTACTCCTGGGGTTGTGACCACCAGTCTCCTTCAGTAAAATTCAGCCTTAATTCCGCTGGTTTATATGTGGATAGATTTTTATGAAATGGTTTTGGTAAAAACTTCTAAGTATTTAAATGTGTTGTAGGAGGTCCAGCTTAAGACTACATGGACCTTGGTGTAGTCAGCCATACTGTAACGTTTTGGCCTTAAATCTGGATCCAAGTCTGATCAGCCAGTAAGCTGCCAAGCAGGGGAACCTGAGTCAAAGCAGGACAGGGATGCAGGGCAGATGTTCACATGCATCTTAATGCATTTGGTTGTATAGCAGCTTGAGAGCACTTCCCTCATTACTCCCATGCAGCTGTGCTGAAGGGAATGGCCTGCAAAGAGTGCCAACCTTGCGGAGAGCAGCTTTAATGTCGGAAAGTGCCCCAAGTTCAGTTGCCTGGGATTCAGTCAGTGTCTCCACTGAGAAAGTGATTGATTAGTTTCCTGTGTCCTGCAGCTAAGGCTTTATATACTGTTCAGCACCTTCTGTTTTTTCATTAGTTTCCATCTGATCATAAATGTAATGAGGAAACCATGCCTCCTGCTATATGAGCTGCAGCACAAACTGAAGGTGCCAATGAAAGGGGCTACTAAAAATAGTGAAACAGAAAAGGGGTGCTGCCTGCTTATGTAAGATGGAGGTAGTCAGGCTCTCTGTGCATCAGCAGCAGCACAAATGTGTTCTGTGCTCACAGTACCGCGTCCCAAGGCTCTTCCCACACTTTGTCTGGCTGTCTGCATCACTGTAACATTCTCTTGACTTTAATACCCATCGCTTAAACACAGAATAACACCCATTGGTGATTTGATGTACTTTTTATGCTGTAGCCAGATTATAACCCACCTCTTGACAGTCAGCAGGAAGTGGTATGGTTCAGAGCCTCCTGTTCAAACAGATGCAGGCAACGTGTTGCTAAATGAAATCCCTTTTCTCATGCAGTGTGGTTCTACTTTGGTGTGGTGGGCTCCTTCATCTTCATAGTCATCCAGCTCATCCTCCTCATTGACTTTGCCTACAACTGGAACAAGGCCTGGCTGGAGAATGCCGAAGAGGGGAACAGGAAGTGCTGGTTCGCAGGTGTGCTTTTTGCATTGTTTATCCAGTGTTTCATGTCACATTTATGAAGGACTGATTATTTTCTTTGTTTTTTATAATATTAGAGTGCTTAGGAGAGTTGGATAGCCAGGCTAATATGTATTTTTTTTGTTTCGGCCTTTTAACGGTCTTGGGGCAACTGTCTTACGAAAGACTATATTAACATTAATTTGTTTAAAAAAAACATTACGTGAAAATAGTGGTTATGATGAGCTGTGTTATCACAGTTTTTAAGTGGGACAATAGAATGAAGTGAAAATCTTTCGTTTATCAGGAAGGTTTTTTTTTTATATAAAAAATATGACTACTGCATTACCAGTTAGTATACATATGTAAGTAGCTCTAGTAAATGTTACAAGTAGAAAGACAGACATATTTGTGAATGAAACCGAGGTGAAGCTTTGATGCCCCCTTGTGGCTGGCAGGCCTGCTGTCCTTCACCATTCTGCACTACGCCCTGGCCTTCACTGCTGTGGTGCTTTTCTACGTATACTACACACAGCCCAGTGGTTGCACCGAGCACAAGGTCTTCATTAGCCTCAATCTCATCTTCTGCATCATTGTTTCCATCGTGGCGGTCCTGCCCCCAGTGCAGGTTTGTGCCTCATCTGCCTCTGTAATGCTGTATTCCCTGTACGGTGTCCTTGAGTGTCTAGAAAGGCGCCTATAAATAAAATGTATTATTATTATTATTCCCACACAAGATTAATCACCAAAAAAATGAGGTTAGGATGAGACCTCAAGAGACTAACCGTAAGAGATGTAACATGTACATTTACATTTTTGTTGTCATTATTCAATCACTCTCGGTCTAATGCAGTATGTGAAGATCACACATTAGCATGCAGGTACTGGAGCTCTGCATGGGTGGTTTTGTGCCTGTACATCAGTTTTTGTGCGTGTGCGCTGCAGGAAGCCCAGCCAGAGTCTGGCCTGCTGCAGGCATCACTCATCAGCCTCTATACCATGTATGTCACCTGGTCCTCCATGACCAACAACCCCGGTAAGTGCCCAGTGGCAACTGATTACTGTGCCACTCAGGGATTCAAACCCTTAACCTGGACAAAGTCTCAGATTCCTACCCCTAACATGTCCATGTACTTTAGTTTGAAAGTTAGCTCCCTGTTCACCCCCACCCACTGTGTATATCTCCCTAGACCGCAGTTGTAACCCCAGCCTTCTCAGCCTGGTGTCCAACAGCACCAGCGTCCCCAGTCCCACTGCCACCCCAGGGCAGGTGCAATGGTGGGATGCGCAGGGCATTGTAGGACTGGTCATCTTTTTTTTCTGCACCCTCTATGCAAGGTAAACTCTAGGTGCCTTAATGATCTTCCACTGGGACCTGGGAAAATTCCGTCTGACAGGAGCCTTTGTCTGATGTAGCCGGATAGCTGCATAAGGAGACTTCATGGCCTTGGGCACTAATGAAGACTTTAGCCTCTGATCCTGTTTTCCAAATTCCCCTCCACAGCATCAGATCCTCTAGCAACACTCAGGTAAACAGGCTGATGCAGACCGGGGAGGGAGGCGAGGCCTCTGAGGGTGGGGCTGAGGAGGGCGGCTTCAGGAGGGCCGTGGACAATGAGGAAGAGGGCGTCACCTACAGCTACTCCTTCTTCCACTTCTGCCTCTTCCTGGCCTCTCTCTACATCATGATGACCCTCACAAGCTGGTACCAGTGAGTATTGCCCTTCTAATATTTGTGATGTCTAATGGTTCAGGATCATGTGACACCAAGTTGCTTAGTTACCATGGAGTATGTGTTAGACTGAACAAGTGACAGTGTTAAGGGGCGGAGCTTCTGAATATCAGCAGTTTTCACTGTGCACTTTAGCTTGTGAGAGGCCCCAGGGCCAGACTGAGCAGACATTACGAAGGCTGGCCATTTTCCTTTTGATTCTAGTCTAATTCACAGCCCGACTACCTCCCTCCCTCCTCTGCCTTCTCTCCTCTCTACTTTATTTACCCCCCTGTCTGCCTCTCCATCTGTATCCTCCTCCCACGCAGGCCCGAAACCACCACCCAGGCCATGCTGAGCACCATGCCTGCAGTCTGGGTGAAGATCACCTCTAGCTGGCTGGGCCTCGCACTCTACCTGTGGACCTTAGTGGCCCCTCTCATTCTGCCCAACAGGGACTTCAGTTAAGTCCCTTTTCCTGGAGAGTAAAGCCATGGCGCTTAGGACTGTGTGTGTCTCCCAGAGTAACTATTGACCTATTTTTTGCACTTGTTCATCTGTTATTTTCTCATTGGTCAATGAAGCCAGTGTTTCAACCAATAGGAAAGGTGGCCGGTTGTAGCCTAATTTCCAAGGAATCCTTTTCACATTTTATTATACCCAGAAGTATCTTTTTATAATGATTTGTGTATGTTTGTATAGTTTTATGATTTTGCTTTTACTTGTATTGCTTGTCTGCTAAAACTTTCAAGTCAAGGAAAATTGATAAACACATGATCTCAGCCTTTGAAATAACAGCCAGTTGTGACGAACAATGGCTGAAATCCGCACAGTCTACCTGTTTGATAACACTGCACTCAGCCTGCCTTTGTATCTGCTTCCGCTCCTCATAAGCATGTGACAGTAGCGCGTTTGTGTTTGGCATGTCTCTCCACTAAAGAGCCGTGCATCACAGGCAGCGATCTCAGGGGGGGGTGCCTCTCCAGGTGGCAGTGTGCGCACACGCCTGTGTGCTTTTTAGGTGTTTTTTTCCCTACAGGCCATTGCTGGCCCCCCAAGCAGCAATGTGAGGGGGAGATAAGACCCATGTGCAGCTTTACCCCCCTAGTAAGACACCCCTCCTCTTCCCCTCCCCCCACCCCTGCTGCCACGGCGACAGCAGGGCCCTAGCAGCAAAGGGCTCGCTGTGTGATTCCCTCCTGTGCCTTCATCCTGACTGGCGATGGCGAGGATATGCTATGCAGGGCAGTGGGCAGGAAGGGAGGGGCACCTCTGTGTCAGCGCCACCTTTCAGGTGACGCAGGACCATCTCTATTGCAGAGCGTAATGATGAGCGTGCAGCAGCTATTGAGCAGTGATATCCAGTGCTATCTTCTACATGTTATGCTAAGTGCATCAAAACTGATTATTATGACTGGTAAGAGTCTTTCAGATTACATAGTTTCCTGCAGGATCTTTCATGTTTATGTGCTAGATTTTAAACTGAATTTATGCCTGTTGGTGTATGGCTGCCCACCTTTATATTTTAACTAGTTTCTGGTTATGTAGGTTGTGTGCTATAGGTGAATCATGATGGATCCTGTATGTGTATTAAAGCACTAGGCTTTGGAGTGGGGGTGATGTGTGGTCCTGCTTGTATAGTGTGCTAACTATAATACTGTATGATCTCTGTAATCCAATGCATGGAGAACCTGCTGTTTATTCAGTGATATAGGTACTGAACACAGTCTTGACAAAGTTCTGAGGATGAACAGTGTTTGATTTACATTTTTATTGAGGATATGAAAAGCTCTTACATACGAACTAGAATGAACAGCATGTTAATATGACGTTGTTAATGAAAGCCTGATTTTTATAGTTAGTCAACCATTATTAAAAGGTGCCACAAACCGTTACTGAGTGTTCCCCAAGTGCCTTTTTGGTCCTAAAAATTCAGGCTTTCTCTTTATGGTCTGACCCAGTGCCTTCTGCATTTTCAAACGTCCTGACAGTACTATGGTCTTTAATGAATGTCTGTGTATTTATTTAAAATTTTGTAATGTTCCAGGCTGTACTGTACCAGGACGTACTCTGCAGTTTCCAATGTCTCAATAAGCAATATGTATTCTCAATTTGTCCACAAGGTGGAACTAGTATTCTTCCAGTGGGCGCTCGTATTCTCAACTTTATTAATCATGAGTGGTGAATGTCACTGTTAAGTTACAATAAAGATCATCAAACAAATATTATGTGGTTTTATTTGTTGAATGCGTAACATGCTTGTCAATAAAATAAACCGCTAAAGTTATTGGGCTGTTTAAAGAATACTTGTAGATCATGTGGCGGCTGATTAGCTCAAAACTGATCATACTCAACTGTACGTACAATGAAGACTCCAACGGGCTTATACATTTTTAAAAGCTAAAGGAACGTTTACCAATTCGGTTCAAGGGAGGCCTTCTGTTACGCCGTCCACCCTTCCTTTGGCTTCTGGCCCATAAGGAAAAACATAAAGGTCTAGTGAATGTGGTATAATTACGGTTCGCGTGTAGAGCGCGGAGCTTGCAGAGGTCCGCCAGACGTCCGCAGTCCCAAACCGTTTACCATCCGCGTTTCGTCCCTTCAAAGCGCATCTACAACGCGAATAACACGCGAACCTAAGCCGGGTCCCCGCTCCTCAGCACCGTGGATACGGTCTGTCTTTCCCCGAGCTTAATTTCCTACCTTCCTGACCGGAGCTCGCAGGTAGCCATTGAATGTAATATTCCTACGGTACCTCTGTCCTTTTTCTTCCCCCCCTCTCCTCCCCTCCCCTCCCTTCAGTCCGCAGAGCTGGCAGGCTTGTTCGCAGGGCAGCGCGCTTACGGAGAGCCGGGACTCCCCTTTGGTTTCCCGCTCCCACCGTACTCGCGCGCTCTGGCGCTCGCTCGTTTTGTTTCCGTTATATTGACACGCGCTACGCTTGTTTTCTTTTCTGTGTGAAATTAGCACTAAATATCAAGTACTTGCCTTTTTTCCCGCCGGTTTGGGTCCTTAAAAGCCTATCCCAAGCAGCATTGGAATTACTGCTCAGGGAAAATAACGCAGCATACAGGTATTTGAAAAATGCATGTTTCCTATAAGCGGGTTCTTTTCGTTGTGGAGCCTGCGAATGGAGACTAGCAAAGAGGTTAGACGCCAATCGGAACGCCCACTGGAGATGGATCCTCGCTGTCAGTAATGGGACTCATTTACCCCACAATGGCACTGAGTTCTGTAATGGCATCTTCCTAGTTCCATGTGTGTGTGTGGGGGGGTTTCTGGGGTTTTTCGGTTTGTATCGTGTTTCATCGTTTCCATGGCTCCACTTAGCATCCGACTATTCATCATTTACTATAATCATCTGGCCCAACCGCACTGTCTTGGCATGGGGGGCGGCGGCCTGGGCAGGAATCTATTTTCCCCTCTGAGGACAGGCCGGACTGGGGAGCGGATCTGGTATAGGAATACAGTGCCTGTATTGACTATTGACTGTAGTGGAATCTGGGCTCCCCCCTCCCCACCCCGCCCTACCCCACCCTTGCAGGTAGCGCCCCTTCTGCCACATGCTCGTCAAACAGCGCAAATACTGAAAGCAGCCTGACACGAGGGGGGCATAGCTATTCCTGTCAGGAAATCTCTTGCAGACACAGCCCCTGTTCCGTAGCAGGGATCTTTATCTGGTGTTCTGTGTGCGTCAGGAGGACGCCAGCCGGTACCCGCATGCTGCTACCAACCGTGTTTGCTTGTGAACCCTCTGAGAACCCCCGGCATTTCACACACACTTTGACCTTATTTGGAGCACAGTGACAGACATTCTGGTGAGGTATTTGCTAAGTAAATGTGCCCCAGGGAAAATTATTAAAGGAAGGTATGTTTTTGCTGTTGATGGTGGAAGGACACTGATATGGTTCAAATGTTCTGTATGGGTTTATTGACATTCTGTCGTCATTAGCTCTTGGTTTCTCCTGGAGATTCAAGGGAAGCCTGTATCTGGTGATTAGGGAACATGCACTGCAAAATGGCCATGTTTTCACCTCCAAGGCCTGATATCTGATCCTATGCTGGCCAGAGCTGACATTTATGAAACTAGGTCTCACAGAATCCATTAAATACACAACTCCTTGGGCGACCCGTTTCAATGTGCACATGTGCCAGCGGTACTGATGCTGGAAGGTGACACCTCGTGAGCTGAGGGCTGCAGCTCAAGGACCAGCCATGGAGAGCAAACCTCTTCCTTCACAGTCATGCGTCCGCATTCAGTGACCATGGTTACAGTTAAACCTTGTTGCTCACTGGTTGTGTACCACACCCTCATTTAAGCAATTACCAAGGTCACCATGATCTAAACAGTACTATCAGTATAGTACTATATCAGTATGAAGTATTGACAGTGTATTAGATTATAAGCAATTAAACTTGTAGAAGGCTGATGAAGGAGATGCTGACAAGACTACGGGAGATTTGATAGCTTCCTGGAAGGAGGTGTGGAATGCATTCACATAGGAAGCTCTGATCTTTGGCTTTGTTTCTAGTCAGTTGACTGTTGACAAAACCAAGTGACTCCCACTGGTCCCCTTACGCGTGTTGCTATGCAGTTGTATTCTGGCAAGTGGACCTGCAGGTGCTGGCTGCTCCACCAGCCCTTGTGGATGTTCTTGGGGGGACACCTGGACATTGTCTATGTGTGTTTGAGTGTTCATGTGCTTCAGCATAGGTATGTGTGTGTGTCATGAAATAAGGTAGCTACTAACCTTCATTCCCTCACCATAATGCTGTCTAGCAGTTTTGACAGTAAAGGTTCTGGAATTTGTGTGTGTGTGTGTGTGCGAGAGAGAGAGAAGAGAGGCAGAAGCTTTGCTTGGCCAGCCCAGCACTGCTGATTACGTCAACGGTATGAACTGAGAGTCGCACTGTATCCCTAAGGCACACAAACTTGCCTCTGTAAATGTGTGTAGCCTTTCTTTCTGTAAAATCAATCTCCCTGCTGCACACATACACACACACACACATCTTGAGAAGCAGCGGACAGTTCTTTCTGGCCGGGTGGCCTTTTCCCCCTCTGCAGACCCTTCCTGGTCTCTCTCTCCTAATTGCCTTGGCCTGTCTCGCCGGCCCTTAAAAATAACTCTGCTCCCTTAGCGCTTGGCGGCCCACATGCTCTGTCTCTCCCTCTCCTTGTCTGTTTCTTTGTCTCCTCTTTCTCTATCTCTCTCTCTCCCCCCTCTCTCTCTCCTGAGCTGGGTAGACACGCGAAACACCGGGCCTCTGTGTTGCTGCGAGCACACTCTCGCATGCCTACACACGTGACCACGTGCCTCGCCGAAGCACACGAACACACACACTGACTAAGCGCCACTGATGGAGCCGTCCCGTCCTCCGCCTCCTATCCTGCTGCTGGTTTCCACACTCGCTCTGCTTTTCACATACATACATTTTGCCTGCAGACTGGTTAATACAGCAGCTAGGTTCATCGGATCGGTATGTTCCAGAAGTGTTGATACAACATATTGAGATGACCTAAACATGTATGAATGCATTCTTTCTCATATTCTGTGTTTGCCAGGATGGGCTCTGTAACCCTGTGCTGGCACCAGACTGAAAGACCTACATATGGCTTAGCTCCTAATGTTTAGATGGTTTCCTAATGTTTAGATGGTGATGTGTTAAGCCACTCACACAGCGCACATACACTGCTGGAAGAAAAAACATCAATTAGATGCTTCTCGTCATCTGGTAGCTGACGTCCAATCACCTGAAACTAAATTATCACGTGGACAAAAACACTATCCCCTGGCTCACAAACCTCATATTCCTTAGGTAGCCATCATTTTCACCAGCACGTGACAAATAACTTCTTCTGTATTGCGGTGTAATTAGTGTAATTTGTACCAAAAAATGAAAGAGGGTGTAATGGATTAATAATGAACCCTTCCCGACATGCTCGTCTAAGCAGCGACGGACCGTTAATTACCGCCAGGGCGCCGCCAGCGGTCGGCGTACCCTGGAGGACGGCACCATCTCCATGGCGTAATTGGGACGACTTGTGGTGCCTTCTTCACCTGCTAGTTTTCTCGGCTGGTATGATGTGTGTGGCAGGACTGGGCTGTGCTTATTATTGTGCTCGCCCCGGCCGCCGTCCCGTCACTCGGGAGGAGGAACGAGACAGCAGCGCCGGCAGACATTGGGAATGATTATCTGGGCTGGTCTCACTTAGGACGTGCACTCCTCATTTGCCGTAGCCTCTCCTTGTTAAACGTGGGCTCCGAAGAATTGCTGCCATTTCGTAGTTTGGGACAAAGATGTGGAATTCCAACATGGGTCCTGGGGGATAAATTGAGTTTATCTCCCCTCCAGCAAATTTTCAGTGAAACTTACCTGCCGTTACCTCACATGAGCCACAAAATGGGGCAGATGGCAGTACAGAGAGGGTCGGTATGTACAGGGTGGGCAGCAGCCCTGAGCAGCTTGGTTTTGTGAGCACCAGGCAGCCTGATTTGGACTGACAGCAGCTTGGAAAAGGTGGAAAGCGCATGGTTATTTCCAAGAGGCGGTTGTCCGGGCTGCCAGAAATGGCTTGGCCTGCACAGAGCCTTGGGTTTGAGTGGAACCTCAAGAGCAGAACCTCTGAAAATGCAAGAAATCTAGTAAAATAAATAAATACTGAAACATTTTGCCTTATTCCACAAAAATGCAGATCAGGATGGTGTGCTTGGGGCTGTGTTCCAACCACAGTATGTACTGCACGGATCACAGCGTTTTATGACCCCCCCATGGCTCACTGGAGTTACAGTTGTGAGCTGATGTCGGTATGTAAGACAGCAGCATGGCAGGCTAGGGGCGGATGTCTTTATTGGGTGGATATTGTGGTGGAGTGTGTGTGAGCTCTGGGGAGAGACTGGGCTGTCTTGCCCTGAGCAGAGCGAGGCCGTCATGGCCACAGACAAGGTCTTCCAGCGAAGACTGTGGGGGGTGAAGGGAATTAGAGAAGAAATTTAAAAGGCTCTGGTGAAAATGCACCACTATTTCACCCACGTGCACATCGGTGGGTGGTAAGTCAGCATGGGACGGCAGGAGTCAAAGCTGTAATGGAAGTCAGCATGGAATGATGGGACTCAGAGCCGTGAGAGGGAGTCAGTGTGGGGTGGTGGGAGTCAGCTGTAAGAGGAAGTGGAGTGGTGGCTGAATGGGACACAAACAGAGCTATGTTGCCATACTTACTCAGTTATGCTGTACACCTGATTTATTTGTGCAAACAAATGGGCAACATGCTTAACAAGTTGTAGTGACGTTCTGTGCGCAGACCTGCGTTGTACTAGGACCAGGCATACAGAGGGTGTATGTGCAGGGTGAGGTGGTAACTAACCCTGGACACCTCCTCTTGAGGCCACACAGTGTTATAAAGTGAGACTGACAGCACACACACACATGCAGGCTTTGCTTGAAAGGAACACTGCTCATACAGGTCAAACCCCACACCACTGTGTCACAGTATGCTAGGGAGCAAGTAGTGATCTGGAACAAGGGACTGTGAAGTGCTGTAAGGTTCTGCATGATTCCAGCCAAACCTTCAGACAAGGGGGCTGATTTTCACAGCTCTACTGGGTGAACCACACAGCCAGAGCCTGTCATCACACCAACACCCTGTCCAGACTTAGCAGTGTGTAGAAGAAGACTCAGGCTAACGGTGCTAATAGTGTGGAGATACCATAGAACATTGAGGTGGCTCAGAGGAGTCACGCCCATATCACAGCAACACTGGGTGCTCAGGTGACTGCCATTTTTATGGGGCGAACGATTGGCTTTACTTAGTACCCTGCTGGGTTTATTTGTGTCTGTTTGGCTTTGTCGGGGCAAAGGTAAAGGGATTTCATAAATAACACAGCTGACTGCTATCCAGAATCAGGTCCAGATCCTGCACCTTGACTCTCCGTATCATGGTGGGAAGCCGGTGGCTTTTCCAGGTATACATACCAGGGACCGGCCTTAATATTGCTCAAAACGGAGCCACCCAGTTGTGCACACATGCTTAGCATCTCTAGAAATGGGAAGGCGTTACTGTCTTGGGTCCCAGCCCCAATTTGGGTTGATAAGTCTGCAGGCACCCCACAGTGGTAGGATGAGGCTATGCTTCCCCTTTAAGAACCTGCCCGCTCAAGATGGCACAAGCTCCACTGCACCCCCACAGACATTGTGCGGTAATACTGTAAATATTGAATGGGAATGGTGGCTCAGAGGGCTTTGGTGAGAGCATGTGTGTCAGAAGGCGGTTTCAGGGGCTGACTGACAGCATGGGAGTTTGTTCTGAGAATGATAAAGAGACAGAGAACAAACCTGTTTCTGTGTCCTGTTGCCCAGTGAAAACAACAGGGACTGCACCCAGTAATTTGAATCTGAGGGGGGGGGGACAGAAATTAAAAATGTAAGAGACACCCGACTAGTTAGCCAAGGAAAGCTGGATCTTGTTTGGGTCTAGTGTAATTAATTGTGGCCTTTTGTTTGCACCAGGGTGAGCGAGCGCGTCACACACTGGGAGCCATGATGGATCCCTCCGCCTGTTAATAGCAGCGGCAGTAGATTTGACTGCAATAAAAACGGAACGGCACCCGGCCAAAAATATGGCCTGCTTATTTTATGGAGCAGAAAAGGGGGAAATTAAAATAACCTCTCTCCTAGACGAAAAGGAATTTTGAGGTTCTGCATTTTCTAATCTGTCAGTACTTTTCATGTTTCCCGATATATGTTATTGTAAGACCCAAAATCCAACAAGAGTGGGTTAACATACACTCTGCCCCCTCACAGTCTCCCCCACCCCCAGCCAGGAGAGGTGGCTGATTGAATTGGAACCTTTGCTTATGGTTAACCCCAGCAATGCCCCCCCTGTGGCACATCCATTTTGCTAACATTAGAGCTGCACTAAGTGATTTAAACTTGCCTGGAGCCCCGCACATCCCTAGGGCATGCTGGGGGATTAGACACAGTCAGCTACATCTGTGGGAGAAATCAGCTGACACAAGCTACTTCTCCTCTCCTTATTCATTAGTGACCCAGCTGTAGGTGGCACATCCTACACAGAAGCTGTCTTTCTCCCTTAAAATGATATTTATTTTTGTTTCCAGATGTGTAACTGCTTCAGTGGGACGGCTATCTGGTGACCATTCTCCACATGACAGTTTATAGGGCAGTGGGTCACGCCAATGGTTTAGAACAGAGTTAAGGGCACAATAAAGTATTAAGCTGTATACACTTGAAAATGGCTTTTAAGTGGTAGCTGTTTTGGGATGTTGAGAGTCTGTGATCATCTGCAAGCTTAAACTACTGGGAAATGCTTTTCTTTTGCTTTTCTTGAATTCATTAAGGAGTACTAGCATGGTCTTCCGAGAGATTTTTGCTAAGAGGTTTAACCATAACTAGGCCGTAGATAAAAGCAACAACGCAAGGCCATCTGTCTGCCGGCCTGCAGCAGTCACCTGACTACTTTCTGACATTACGTCGATACAACCATAGCTCATGGCCTTTGCAATTTCATGAGACATAGCGGGGGTGTTTAGCATTAGCAGCAGCCTAGATGCAAGCATTACGGGGACGTCAGAACCTTCCGAGCAGGGATGTGCAGTGCCAGGTTGGGCTGTCATGTCTGCAGGACTAGCCAGAACTTCATATTAAAATTTACATTTATTGACAAGAGCTTACAATTCCCTTACCCATGAGTGTGTTTATAATGCGGAGGAGGTCCACCTCTGTGTGGACCACCTTCATGAGTAGATTTACAGGCATGTGTATTAATCATTTCTGCAATCAGCTGCTTCTGGGTTGTTTATAAATAAATGATTCCGCATTTCTGGTATTTTATTCAACTCTTGGATTACCTCTGCCCAACAGCCTTTCAGTTAGCAGTCTTGACATCTCTGAAGATCCCTGGCTTCTGTCTGGAATTCCCCAGTGATGTAACTACGGCAGTTTTATTTACTCTTTGTCTGTACTGCTGTAAAGACAGTCCTGCCTGTTTAAACACAACTGCTAACTCATTCCTGTGGCTTTCATATAACCTAGTTTCTCGTTTTTCTTTTTTTCCTCCCTGGTTATTTTATCTTAATTACAGTAAAGCGAACGTTGTATTCCTGACAACTATAGTTAAACGAGATCGTATTACCGCAAAATTTTTACCATCTATTTCCCCCGTAGAGCATGGGCGGGTACGGTGGCAAATGCATGGCCCCTTTAAGGCAGTGCAGTACCGCTTGTCTCCTGGGGCCCTGTCGAATGCAGCGACTTGGAATTTTCGGAATGTTTCATGACGTCACCTGACAGTAACCTAGCGTTGACTAAGAGGCGGGGATTTACAAGCAAGAAGTGGCAGCTCTCTCAGCCAATAACATGAGCGTTCTGATATCTGCTCATGACTATTAATGACGCAAAAAAACGAGGGTCGGGGAGGGGTGAATAGGATGGTGAAAGGGGGCGGGGCATATCGTACGGGGCGGTGCGGCGCAGGGTGTTTGCGTACGCGAGACGGTGTTTTTGTTGTGCTGATCAGCTGAATGTAGGATTGCAGTTCCAGCTTGACAAGGAAGAGAGGGAAAGCCCTCGACCATCCCCACCTGACTCCCAGCAGCGCAGCAAGGATCTGTACAACGAGCAAACGGCACTACCACATTCCGGAGGAGATGCGGAGTTCTTCCCCTCTTGCAGCATGGAATAAATGGCTGCAGCACGCACGGCGCTGTCAGGTAGCTTTGCTGGCTAGTAAAGTTAAAGGCAGCCGCATGCTCTTGTTTTCCGTATTACCTTCACGAAGGGTTTTATTGCTGTTTTTGGGAGGAAAGGGGAAAATCGCGAGGACGGGGGGTGGAGGTACGTGTCTGAAAGAAAATACGCTATGCCAGAACTTTCGGCACGCAGCGCTTTTTAATCCGTGTTTGACATCTCAGTTATTATACGTAGAAACGAGTCGTAACTGCAGTAGTTAAAACCCAGCCGGTGAACCGTAATGTTTGCTTATCCCGAGCGGTGTTTTATGAGGTCGAATTGGACTGTCAATGGTTATAGAGCATACAGAGGTACATTATCTAACATTTTCTATATAGCGAGCCATTGGATTAAACGAAATTATGTATATATATGTATCATTGTATATCCCGATTCTTAGATTATCGTAAATATGCCCTAAATGCAACTGAAGTTGTCGTTGTAACACAAGACATGAATTCTTGAATATAGTATGATTTAACGGTTAACGCTGTTAAGGCGAAATATTTATTTTGGTCAAACGTCTTTTATGAGTCACAAAATGATACGCGCACGAAAGCAGCCCATTTTCCATAAAAATGCATGATTGCTGCAAAGGGAATGATTCAGAATAATAATTGCAACGTTGGTATCGCGGTCCACATCCTGCTTCTCCGTAGCCAGCTATAATGGGACCGCAGCCTGGCAATGTGTCTATACAGAATCGGAAAGGGGAAGAGAAAATATGGGGTGCAAATACCTTATAGTCCATTTCCCTTGGGGCATTCGGGCCGTGTCCATTGCTGTCACTTGCAGATACATAGAAATTACATTTGCAAATACAGGACCTAGTTCGTTCTGGCCAGCGGCCAAACGTAGCGTTGAAAGAGCCGTATGATTATGTTTTCCCTAGCGCTCGTTTTTCGGTTTGAGTAAACCGTGTCCGGCGTCTTTCAACCGGCCCGGCTTGTAGTATTGCCACTATTTTTACTTGTTAGGCGACGCTTCGTTTTTACTTCTGCGCATTTTCGACAATGCACCCTACGCGTCGTGGTAGAAACCTCAACGATACCTCACCGCTTTAGCCGACTACGACGTGTCCTACAAATAGACTTAACATTTCACAGTACTGTCGGCTGCACGAATCGATAGTCAGACACCCCCAAAATCGCGTAGTATATTGTCTTAGCATCAGAAAATAACAAAGCGTGAAAGAAAGGGAGTATGTCAGACTCAGTGAAATTGTCAGATGACGGAATGGAATAAACGCTGCCGCTTGAAGATCCCCAATCAGGCCGTGGAGTGGGAGGTGCAATGATACTTTATCCGTAGTTGTATGCTTTTGCTTGCATTTACGCTTGTTTGTTGCTCTTGCCCATCGACGAGCGTAAAAGATGTATAATGTGAGGCCGCTCCACGGACCGTATTTAGTACAGCGTGTGTCTGCGTGCCTGATAGCGCTTACCGCGCTGCCTGCAGTTCCGTACAGCCGCCGGGACTCAGTTCTCGCGCCAGTGCGAAGGGCATTTCAGGACAGACACGTGCAATTCTACGTCCCCTTTATGAGAAAAATGTTACAGATCTTGTGTTTCATTTGCACTCTTTTTCTAATCTTTTTTAAAATCATGCCACCTTCGTAATGCTTACAGGGAAATGCCGTTGTAGTGTACCGCATGTAATGTATTGTTGGTACTAATTTAGATGCTTTGTTACACGTGCGGTTTGTCTGGGGTTATGGGGAAGTTTATCACAGTTTTCAATGCATAAATGATAAGAAAACAGAAATAAAGCAATAGGGCTAATGACAATATAATTCAAGGACTGAACATTGGATTGTCGAATTTAGGTGTCGCCACGGAAAAACGTTGATGTTATGTACAAAAAAGAAAAAAATATATAAAATCAATGAAAAACTTGTCCGGAGCCTCCCTTTAAAACTGATTGTTTTGTTTAACATTTTCGACATTGACAGTAACATTCCCATTCAGAAAATGGGATATGCTGATATTTTGAAATAACATTATTTACCCTGTATTCTCTGTGATGGATTGACATACTATCCAGGGAGTCACCCACCTTGTGTTCTTTGGGGTCTGGGACTGGCTCCACGTTCACTCTACTGTGTAAGTGGTTAAAAGATGGATGGATATTTATTTCTAGGATCAATATTAACATGTGCAGAATACTGCACATACCGCTCAAAGAAAGAGAGTTTGGACCAAATTCCAGTTGCTGCACTTCATCTGGTAGATTTCAAATCCATGCAACAATTCTACACAAAGCTTGTTGGGTTGTAACTGGGAAGGTTCTTTTGTTCATGGGTGAGATGTAGCAGGTTCCTATGTACAGTGCACCACTGTCTATATGTAATATAATGATTGGAAGTCTGGATTTAGGCATATGCTTTTGAGGGTCATGATAGTGCAATATGGGTTTATTATAAATTTATTGCAAATTTAATTCAGGAAAATGTACTATAGCCAGGTGGGCTTATGTTAATAGTTATATTAGTAGTTTGTTTCAGCTGGATCAGTCTGTAAGGATCAGTCTGTAGCTGATATAATATTATCCATACATTCTTTTCTAAACCTTTTATCCAGCTCCTTGCTGCGGTGAACCTGGCGTTTATCCCAGGAGATGGGTATGAGGCAGGAATACCTACTACGGAATGCATGTATTTATTTATTTTCGGTTTGTGCCAGATGGTTTTATCTGTTGGAAAATGTTTTAGCTGAAGACGTTTTTGGGTAGCCACGTTTGAGCACATACTGGTTTAACCATCGGAGTTTATAGCTGTGCCTTTCCCTTCTGGGGACTTCACACGCAGCTGACACTGGACAGTGTTGTCACTGAGTCAAGAGTTCATTTCCCTCCTTTTTTCACCATGGTGCAGATGGGGCCTTTGCAAGAGTCAGCAAATGGCCTCCTGTGCCAGGAGACCGTGTGGCAAAGAGGGGGTTTTTTGACCTATGGTTCATGTGAGAGGAGCGGTCAACTAATATCGAAACAAAGCCGATAACAGCGGCATTCCTCGGGTATTTCCTTTCTTTCATTGTGCCAGATCTGGGTCGTAGTGAGTTTGGATCCTATCCTAGGAAGCAGAGAGCACAGAGCAGGGTACACTCTGTATTACATGGCAGTGGATTGCAGGACACACACACACGTACAAACACACACACACATATGCTAAGAGGAATTCAGAGATAGCTCTTCGCCCTAACCCAGATCTTTTTGGACTGTAGCAGGAAACGTGAGGATATGAGGAGAACATGGAGACTGCGTACAGACACGGGCTAGCAGTCAAACCTGCAGCCCCAGAGGTTCTTTTTAAGACTGATCTGTTTCTTTAGTTGATGCAGACATTCAAGAATTATGTGCTTATTTCATACCTGAATTCAGAATCTTGATACTTGAAAGAAAACATGGTGTCCAGAGGATCTTGGACGGTGGCTTGGGGAAGGACTTTTTCAAAGTGCCCTTGTCCATCAATTCTCTCCCCCTCAAGTGGATGTGATGAACGAGGCACTTTTTTGAGCTTGTGCCCTCTGCCATTGGACACGATGTTCAGGAAGTGGTCCAGTCAGACATAAGTCCCCTGCTGTGGAAGGCGCGGTGCGCCAGATCTCTGGCTGCTTTGGCGTGGCAGGTTGTGCCGGGGGAGCCAGCAAGCAAGGCCAAAAGCCGTAACACAATTACTTTTTATCAAATCAGCATAAACTGGCGGGATGGGCTGACCATTTTGATGCAGGCTGATGCAAGTGGCAGCATCACCGCACATCGAACAGGGGCAATTGATTTTCACTAAAATGCTTTTAAATCACAAACTTGATGCTAATGCATGTAATATACAGTGGTACCTCGGTTCTCGAACTTAATCTGTTCCAGACTCTGGATCGAATCCTAAAAAATTTGATTCTTCTGATCTTATTTTTCCCATAAGAAATAATGGAAAACGAATCAATTGGTTCCCACCCTCCCCCCAAAATTTTTTAAGCATTTAAACACAAAATGAACAGGATAAAACAAGAGGAGCATTTTTTTCTTAATGGCTTCCAAAACGAT
>JABFEA020000138.1:26735363-26750142 GCA_019775915.2 Cyphomyrus plagiostoma | reverse complement strand
AGGTCAAACTGGTTTGTTCGACTTTCAAGAAATTCGAGTTCTAGTGAGTTCGAGAACTGAGGTACCACTGTATTTGCATCCTTATCAGTAGGCTTTATTTATGCTTTGATTTATGTTAAGAGTGCATTTTTATGGATAAAATCTGGCTGTGAAATAGTATTTCTGGTTCCTTTTTTGTCATATATAGGCTTAGTTTTTAAATTAGATTTTAAACAAGGAAGAGTCTGGGGGGATAGAGAACTCCTGTGCAAGTACTTCTGTGAAATAAGGCTGAAATTGGCAGGCAGCAGCCGGCTCAGGAGACATCTGAGGTGGCTGAAAGTCCGCGGGAAGCCTGTCAGAACTGCCTTGTGGAGAGATCTGGGTTTTGGATAGCGGATTGCAGCACTTTTGGCCTGCAGCTGGAGAACTCGAGGCAGCTCTGCTTTTGGCTGCAGAAGTGACGAATCGACTGTGAGGCAACAAGCGAGCCGGCAAAGGCAATCAGGATTTTGCCATAGATTGATCTTGATCTATTCAGACCTAATTAGTTGGTGAGCCCAAGTTATCAGGAATTTATACAAGCTGTGCTGAAAGACGTTGTTATTATTATTATTATTATTATTATTATTGTTATTATTATTATTATTTAATACTTATACTATTGAATGACCATCAAGTACCCCAATTAGGAAACTGTGAGATTTAACATAGTGGCCAGTCCTTCTGCTTAGCATATGTTTTCTTATATTGGGAGATGAGGCCCCAGAACAACAATAAGACTTATGACAGGAGCTGCAGCAAACAGTAGCTAGCAGTGTTCAGGGCCTTGTCATTCGATGATGTTGCGAGCTCAGTCTATGAGCAGGAGCTAAATGGGTGTGTTTCGCCCATGTGGATCAATACGGAATCCATTGTGCTGGAGGAACTGATGGGGATAGGGCAGCAAACATAGCTCTGTTGATTTGGGTTGGGGGTTGTGCTGGTTGTACGGCTGTTTAGTTCAAGAGTTTAGGCCCGGTTGGTTGGTTGGAACGGGGAGACAGACAGACTCTGCTCTACTATCCCATATCAATCATATCATGCTTTGGTTTTATGCAAATCAATAACTGTAATACCGTTATGTAACATCAGGTGACTTTCACCTGGTCCAATAAAGGTTTACAGAAGAATGAATGAGGGTTTAGCAGCTTGTGTGAGGATAATTAGCATGTTATGTGGGATCTGGAGGGAGGGGCACTTAAAGGGGAATTTCAGCCTCATCACGGAGTGGGCTTTGTCTCGTTTGTGAATCTCCTTCCAGAAAAACCCCACTCTTCATTCCCGTAGTAGGCCACACAATCTGCCTGTCATCTCAGTACCTAACTGAAAAAGTCCTCTCTAATCACATGTCCCACCCCCCATCTCTGGCAGCTTGGACTCACTTCAGTGCAGAGAGACGGAGCATGTGAGAGAGAGAGACGGGGGGGGGGAGATAAAGAGTGAACATGCATAAGCAATAAAGCGCCACACAGCTGTAATGAGAATC
The DNA here is from genome assembly GCA_019775915.2 of Cyphomyrus plagiostoma. Taxonomy (NCBI): domain Eukaryota; kingdom Metazoa; phylum Chordata; class Actinopteri; order Osteoglossiformes; family Mormyridae; genus Cyphomyrus; species Cyphomyrus plagiostoma. The sequence goes on along the minus strand of JABFEA020000138.1, from coordinate 26,748,635 downwards.
TCAGTTGTTGATCTATTCCCTGTTATCCTGTGATGAGTGTGTGTCATTTACCTGAGCCACCCTAGGGGGAGTCACCATAGCAGGGAGAGAGTGGGGACTTGGCGCGGGGGGCTGTTGAGGTAATGCTGGATAAAATGTTGAGATATCAGTCCCCAAGGGGCACGCGGCTCTCCATTTGTTCTGTAAAGAGAAGCCAGTCGGGTTATGGTGACACCGTGACCAAGAGGCCATCCCTTCAGGGTCCTGGCGTGCTTTCTCTCTGACGAGTAGCAGTCAGTCAGGGCCCTGTATGAACTGGCTAGCCTCACTAGCTGATGGAGGTCACATAGTGTTCCAGAAGTGTGGCCTGTCAATCTCATGGGCTGAGGATCTCCTTGTTCTTTTCATGGAGGGGGGAGGGGGAAGCAGCTCCTGTCACTTCACTCGTGTCCCATTTGAGGGGAGCCATCCAGATGCCCCTATCCCCCTAACACGCGTTCTTGCCAGATTTCATGGCAAGCAGCTATACTGTGGCTGCTGTTTCCCTGTCGCCTGTGGTTTTTGATAATCCTCACTGTGCCCAGGCTAACATGGCTGTGCAGCTGCGAAGGCAAATGCGATTCTGCAGCAAACAGGGCCTGCAGCAACGCTGCTCTGCAGCATGGAGTCTCAGTCAGTCTGGGTTAATCGAATAATGGGTGGTTGCGCCTCTACTGTGGCCCTTACTGCACACAGGTATATGTGTATCTGTATGTCTGTCTATCTATCTGTGTGTGTGTGTGTGTGTGTGTGCATGCATGTCAGCTTGTATGTGTGTGTCTGCCTGCATGCTTCTGTGTGTGTGTCTGCATATCTGTCTGTGAGAGTGTGTGTGTGTGTGTGTGTCTGCCTGCCTGTGTGGGTGGGTGTGTGCATTGGTGTGCATCCTTCCCCTGCATCTAAGGCCAGTCATGGCTGCCACCAGTAATGGAGTCTGGGAGACATAGCTGTGAAGGAGAGATCAGGGATACAGGGGCATGTGTGCACCCAGCAGGCAGTGCAGAACTTACCATCCCTCAGCTGGAGAAACATTCAGAAGTTTCCTATCGTACCTGTGCCAATGCACTTAACTGGAATTGACCATAATGGGCCCCTACTACAAATAAAGCAAATAAATGATAACTTTATATACGTTGGGGTGATTCTGCGTGTATTAAGCAAAACTGAGCTATTCTGAATATGTTATTTTCTACTTTTATACAGTTTTTCTGTTACAATCTATTTTCCTCACTACTGTAGTCCTCCAATTTACGTTTTTCTCTCTGCCGAAACCCTTAACTCTTCCCTTCACAAATCCTGGCCTTTTTCAGGTTTCTTCCCTAACTGTGATGGCTGTTGTTTCTCGGCCCGTTCCAGCCCTGATGTAGTTCTGCCTCTCCCCACACTCATACCTGCAGGCCAACAGCCCCTACCTCAGGTTTAGATATATGCTGATGTACTGGTGCCGTGTCCTGCATGGGCCCAGCCCTGCTTCCCCCACTTCCTGTCCATCCAGTCACAGGTGACACCATGAGCGTCTGAGGTCCTCCTATCAGCGGCACCTCAGCTGTGCTGGAAACCCACATTTGCTCACGTGCTGGTGGTAAAGAATTCGGCCCACCCATGTGACTTAGCGCAGACTGTGCTGTGTGTCTGCTGCAGCCCCTATTTCCACAGTGGTTAGAGGACTTCTGGGCCACTTCACAGCACCACCTTCTGCTTTGTGGTGTTCAGTCCCCTGACTGTGGTGTCCTTCCCGGGCACCGTGGTGATGATGATAATGATGGTGATGATGGCGTTACAGGCTTTGGTCCTTCGCTCTGCGCACTTCCCATGTGTTTCGGACAGGACTACTTCCACTGCAGGAGTATCTGTCACGCAGTTCGCTAATTTGTAGTTTTTGCTCTGACCTTAGAAAACGACAACCTCCTGACATCAGCTTGCATATAAATCTGCAAAATGTGAGTAAACGCCGTGCTCTGCTCAGAATAACTCTAGTCTCTCTGTGCACGTTTCAGCAGGGATAATCGTTTGTCATTTTGGCTTCCAAAGGCACATTTTACACGGATTGCCTTTTCTGAGCCCACGCGGCCTGCAGATTGTTTTCTGAGACTGTAATGTGAGACCTGGACCCGGATCGCCCCCCTGGTGCCTGCTAGTGTTAAACACAAGCTCACACTCTGTTACACTCCCTCCTTATCACTCCTGCCATCTGTACTTTGGCTTTGCTTCCAGCTGGCTAAGTCCCAGGATGAAACAGAAGCAGCCAACGGCACCTTTTCAAATCCCCGGTGTGGTCATTAACTCTGTTCGGCGAAGCTCGAGAGGGAGCTGAAGGCTCTGTGTGTGTCGGCTTTGGCGTCTCCAGCCTGCAGTTTCCTGCGCGCGTGCCAGCTGCACAAGCGAACGGGGGCACGCTAACGCAGACGCAAACGCAAACGCTGGCACACGTGCAGAGATGCTTACAGAGATGCACCGCAGCAGTCAAGGAGACCGTTTCGACACGCACGTCATGATGGACTGCGGAGATCGCGGGAATTCTAGCTGAGCCATGCCGTTGATATGCGGCAGTCTCTCCTGGGAGGCTGTTGCTATTCGGAGCCTCGTGACTTCTCTCTGAGAAGCATACCCAGCGAGTTCCCATAAGGAGCATAGCAAGGTGGGGCTGTGAGAAGCAGGATGGAGAAGACCTGGGGCTGATTTGTGTGAAACACACATTCAATTCCTTCCTGCAAGGCCTATGAGCATTATGCGTAACTGGGCAAGTTTACACAAATTTACCTCCACTTACATATAAATTTCTGCTGCAATACTTCATGTGTTTTATGTTGTCGACTGTTCCGCATCACAGCGGTTAGGGGTGCATGCACCCCACAATCAGGAAAAAAAAAAAAACGCAACGATCACTGTGAAATCACTGTGGGATATCATGTGAGAGGCTGCCATAAACACGCTTGATGTCCTCCAAACCAGCACTGTATGTGTATTTTATATGCTGTCGATGGCTTTTGTAACTGTATAAATAGTTAAAAATGAAAATGAGATGATGGTGTGGTCAAAACTCAGTCTTGTTCTTTTGGATCTGGAATACCTTGTTTGTGAGAAAGAAGAGATTTCCTGTGAGATAAATGCCTTAAGCTTGGACTGCATGGTGTTCTTTGGGTCTTGTGCAGCTCTACTGGAAGCATGCTATCACAAGTAGGACTATGCTGTGACCTTGACATTGTTCAAAGCTAACTCTCTTGGAAACGGTACCTGGCTGCTGGATTCATCTGACCATTCTTGCCTCTGTGATTTCTTCCCAGCATTGATGGTGCTGGACATATGAGGAAGACAGGTTCAGACACCCAGTGTTTAATCTTGCAGTTTATGTGTAGTTCTGTAGGTTCTGATTAAAAACGCCAGCAAAGGTTGAGTTTAATGCAGGCTTTCTTAACAGTCTCTGCAGTACGTAACAGTCTTGGACAGAAAGGTTACTGAGTAATAATGGCACTTCAAGTGGAATATAGCACTGAAATTTACTTTCAGGTCAAGTGGGACTTATTGTCACACCAACCTATTCTGGTACGCAGCATACAGTGATGCAGAATAACGTTCCCTGTACCATGGTTCTATCTATCTTATCTATCTTATGGCCTATAAATGAATAAAACAGTACGTTGCATTGGAATATGCATCAGCTAAACCGATCAACACCAATAATGGTGCCTGAAACCCATCAGGCGGGAGGGGGGGGGGGGTAGTTATCACATTCATTGAGACTGAAAGTGGGCATTTGACTTATCTGCTAAGTCACACTCATGGTTCTTTATACCAATGCTCCACGTTTGTCTGAGTCTTCTTGAGAAAGAACTCCTTAGTTTTACAGAACCACAGGGGCAGTTCAGTTCCAGCTATGGTTGCTATGGAACCTCCTGAATCCCTCCTCTGGAACCACCTAGGAACTGATGAGACTAACGAGACTGATGCATTGGTTTTTATTATCCTGCCAAAGGTACACATTTCTTGCAGATGGGTTTCAGGGACCATTATGGCTGTTGTGTGGTTTAGCTGATGCAATGTACTGTTTTATTCATTTATGGAGCAAAACGTGTTCAATTTAGGTTAAGTGCCTTCCAATAATTTTCTTAACCACTTATTGGGAGCATTTCAGGACCTGCATTGTTATGTACAGTCATTCAGCAGTCTTCACTATAAATATGTTTAAAAATTAATGAAGATTAGCAGTTGGGTAAATTCCTTTATACTCCATGTATGCTACATGCAAAGCAAATCAATCTTGACATGAAGGATTGGGGTATACTCCATCCATGTCATATGTCATGCTGTCTTGTTTGTTAAAGTGGTTATTTTCAGATGCTCTTGTGTCCTGGACGAGCTCTTCTAAGGTATATGATGAACTCAGATATGTTGCCTCAAGTCTACTGGAGCGATATTTTCAGCAGATGTTGGACATTCCTGGTTGTGAATCCTGCAAGGGACTGGGAGAGACGAGTGATTGAGGTGGTAAGGAAGGTAGGCCGGTGGGCACCGGGAGTAACCAAGCAATCAGGTGGATATGTAGCAGGTATACAGATGTCTGTCTCCAGTTACCACAGATGAACAGTGAACAGCAGGCAATGATTTAAAGAGAAAGTAGAGCAGAAATGTTAATCCAAAAGCAGAAGTGGTAGAGAACTATAGGTGGTCAGTGATTTTCAAAACGAGTTCCAGTGTCCCACTCCCTAATGACCTGAGATGCCATTTTTTATGTACTCTGTTGTCCTATCAAAAAAATAAAAGTCCGTCCATTCATTTTCTGTAACTGCTCATCCTGTTCAGGGTCACGGGGATCCAGAGCATATCACAGAGGCTACGGCTGAAATGCAGGGAATAACCCAGGATGGGACCAATCGCTGCAAAATAAATGTCTGATATCCAAACTTACAGGTACAAAACCAACTACTAAATGATTTGCAAACTCTCAAAAAATACAATTCTCCAGAATATTTCGTAGACTTAAATATATCTCCTACAGGTTCTACTGTCAAGTCTAGAGCAAGCAGTGCAGATGATCATCTTGGTGTCTTTCTAAGAAGAAGCAAGATCAGCTAATCTTTTTTTATTTCTTGTTGACTGACCAGTTTGAGTTACAAACTATTTGTGCAAGAATTCATATGGATGAAAAGACTCAAGAGTTCTTCATTGTCAACACATCCATGTACGAGTACACAGTTCACTGAAATAATGTTTCCCTTGGGCTGCCTTTGGTACTACACATTAATACAAATACAGTTAATATATACAATAAATATTTATATTTAAACCCAAGAGCTATGGATTCACTCCAGGGTGTCTTCTTCCAAAGACACATCCTCTGTTCCTGTCTCATCCGCAGCAACTGTCTATCGCAGGGTTGCATTTCAGTATTAATGAGACTTACAGGTTTATGTACTGTAAAGGATGGAAACATGCAAAACAAACTTTCTCATTTTGTATCCATCATTGCCTCATAACTTGCACACACTCGGAGGCTTGACCAGGTGACTGTTTACCCACCAGTCATTGTTGGTGCCTCCCAGCAAATCCTTGTACTTTGAGTAACAAATGAATACAGCCACACCTGTGTTGTTGATAGACCAGGCAGTGTTGCCACCCTCACATCCCAGGCAGGGAAACAAAAGCATCTTGCTAAATCCTGTCACTCAGAATCACTGACTTCACCTTCAAATTGCCAAGCAGCTCTTTCAAAATGGTTGTTTGGGATCCTTCCAAGCCTTGGGGGTCACACGGAGTCACTTGCCAGTTGCAGTGTCTCATAGGGTGTCTACCAAGGTCCTGATTATTCACTTGCTCGCCCTCCAGCTCTCCTCGCTTGTGTTGTCCTTGTGCATTTTCGGAGCCAGCAGGCATCAGTGCAGCCATGTCACAGGCATGTGAATAGGTGTTGGAGCCTTCTCGAGTGGTGCTGCCGAGGTAGGCCATTGGCCTGGAGACAGGTTTCATCCTTAGCTGGAGCTCCGGGTTCTGGCCTGCATTCCGGTGCCGTTGTGAGCCTGAGTGGTATTTTGCTCCCAGGATATTTGAGTTAAAGCACTGGAAAGCAGATGGGCCCAGCTGGGTCTGCTACCCTGGTACTAGGCCCACTGCCGTGTCCCAGTAGGTATCCTGCAAGCGGTGCTTTGTCAACAAGCTGCTTCGAGCTGGGCGGCACCAACACCTTCGCTGCTGGCTCAGGACAGCATCCGGCCATCCATCCTGGCTTGCCTGCACCCCGCCGACCCTTGCATGGGGTGTGGTTCTCTGTGAGGAGGGGCCATGGGCTGATGAGGCAAGGATGAGTGGGGGGACACATTGACCTATGAAGGGGACAGGACAATGGGAGCAGTGGTCACAGGGCATTAGAGGCATTGGGGAGGGGCCTGCTGCCTCTGTAGGACAACAAGAGTGGGCAGGCCCCAAGCAGAGACTGAGGATCTCATACCGCGTCTCATACAACCTGGGGGAAAAAATTGAATAAAAAGCATAAAAGTAATTAAAAAACAAGATAACTGAATAGGGTGGTGGTTAATGACCCAAACTACTGGACAAAAGGTGATTGTATAGGTCAGCTGGAGCCTGGAGACGCTGCAGCTGTCCTTGGCTCCATATACATGCAGTCTGCCTGTTCTCCCCGTCTCCACTTTTGGGGTTCCTCCATGTGCTCTGCTTTCCCCCTGCAGTCTGGAGGTGAACGGGTGTCACTGAGGTGCACATGGACTGTGAGTGTCTGTATCTGTGTGTATGCATGTGCGTGCCATTTTTGAACACATCTGTGGTGTTCCAGCTATAAGTAGCCCTCTGAATGCCGCCCTCTGTAGGTGGCTTTCAGTAGGTAGCCCTCTGAATGCTGCCTTCTGTAGGCGGCCCCCTGAATACAACCCTCTTTAGGGAGCCCTTCATAGGTGGCCCGCTGAATGCCGCCCTCTGTAGGGAGCCCTCCATACGTAGCCCTCTGGATGCCACCCTCTGTAGGGAGCCCCCCATAGGTAGCCCTTTGAATGCCACCCTCTGTAGGGAGCCCCCCATAGGTAGCCTTCTGAATGCCGCCTTCTGCAGGTGGCTCTCCATAGATAGCCCTCTGAATGCTGCCCTCTGTAGGCGGCCCCCTGAATGCAACCCTCTTTAGGGAGCCCTTCATAGGTAGCACTAGGAATCTGTGCTGCGTGTCGGAGGCTGGGTTTTTGATCTCTTCCACACAGACTGAGAAGAAGCTGACTCAGATGCATTTGGGCAAGGAACAGTGGTGCTGTGGCTGGCGTGGCTAGGGGGTGCTGTGGTGTGATGGAGGTAAAACAACTGGTGCTACTTGGGATCTGCCCTTTCTTAAAGCTGCTTCCTGGGGGGTGTCAGCCTGATCTGAGGGGGCAGGAGGGGGGAAGGCTGCTGCAGCTGATGTCCCCGTGTGGTGTCCAAAGGTCTGTGTAGGGTGCAGAACGCCCTGCCTGCTCCCTTCCTCCCCAGCACAGTGACCTGATGGATTGGCCAGTGCTGGAGAAAGCGCAGTGGCCTGCTGTGAGTTAGCAGCTGGTGACGCTATCCGGGCTGCGGTCCAGGAGCCCCCCCAGGGAATGACATCACCTTGGTGCCGTGTCCGATTCACCCGCCGTCTTCTCAGACAGACCATCTTGTTGACTCTGAGCTTTTGGCCTTTCTTCTCCAGACTATGCATGCTTTTCAGCCTGTGATGGCTCTCCTGGTGGTTTTTGGAAGCTGTGGGGGGGGTTTAGAGATGACACTTTCAGCCAGGCTTCCAACTGCATGCATAAGCCTTTGGGAAGCAGCGCTTTGTGATCAGCGCCAGCCAATTAGGCCTCGCCCTGAAGCTCCATCGATCGGATGGGATCCAGTTTCAGCTCCATGTGTGACAGCCAGGTGTCAGGCTGCTGGTGCCGCTGGGAAGGGCTGCTGTTGTTCCAACAAAGCCAGGGCTCATCAGCGACTGAGTGGGTGGGGGGTGTCCCAGCTGGGGGAGGCTGCTGGTTTAGGGTCACCAGTGTGTTGCCTACCCATCCTGTAATGCTTGCAAATAATAGGAGCTCCTCTGTCGTGTGTGTGTATGCATGTGCATGTGGTGATGTAAGTGTGTGTACCTGCAGGTGCCTGTGCATTGTGGGCCTGAGCCAATGTGAAGGCACGTCACGCTGGTCCACATGACCGTCAGTAAAGCTCACGTTTGGGTAATGTTATGCAGCAGTTACTAAAACCAGGTAGCAAAATGGGGCATCTTTATATTCCAAACGTGCATAGTTAGCCATTAGGGGAGGTGTGTCTCCACTTGCTGGAGGGTGTTAGTGTTCCCTTGGATTAGGTTGGGTGGGGGGGGGGCTGTACTTCTTCTTCTGGATCGATGTATAGATCTTCTACGGAGCCAAGTGCTGAAGAGGTTTAAGGGTAGGATTCCCGTGGGGGAGCTGGGAGCTTCTCTGGCCCCTGCCATGTGTCCTGCTGCCTCAGTCTCAGCTTCCAGCTTGGCTTTGAGATGGCTCCTCTGCATGATAAGCTGACTTATAAATACGGAGCAAGGTGCCACTGCATCGGTCAGTACCGTAACCTGAGGGCGGGGGCTCTGATTCCAGGCCTGGCTTTGTGCGGTTCTGAGGTTTGCGTACTCTTACCATGTTGCAGGGTTTCCTCTGGTATGAGGCATTAGACAAGTTGGACTGGTGTCTCTGAACCTCTGAGGGATGCTGTGTGTTGGTGCGTGTCTTGTGGTAGGCTTTGGGCCTCTGTGCTGGATAATGTGTGTGGAGGAAGATGTTTCTCAGTGCATATCGATGGCACACCTGTACATCTCTGAAAGACCGGAAATCTGCAGACACACTTGTCATTATGTTTTTGATTTAATATGTCTGTGATTAAGGAGTCTCTTACAGCAAAGGCACCATGCTGAGGGGCTACACTGTCACTGTCTGCAGTTCTCATCTGTTGATTCTTTCTGAGAAGTGTGGTGGCGGGCCAGGCTGTCAGGTGACCTCCCTGGGAGGGACTGCTCGCCTCACCACGTCCTGTGTTCTACGTGTCATTTCCGCTCTGATGCTGTTTACTAGGGAGCTATCCTTGAGTGACAGCCACCCTCCCCTACAGAGCCAATATTTGTCCCCATCCTCTGTCCATCCCGGCTCTGCTCCCTCTACCAACCATGATGACATATGCTACTGTGTAGCTGTGTGACTGTCTAAGGAACATCAGTGGGCAAGGGGGGTTCAGGCTGTCAGAGGCTTGTTTTTACTCTACTAGTATGTGTGTGGTGAGGGGGGGTTTGCCCTGGGCTGGAAAGTCCTTCATCTACATCACCCTGGGGACTTCCTGATGGCTTCTGGATGCACCAAAGAACCCTACACACACACACACACGCAAACAGAGGTTTGCAATTATATCTTTGTGGGGACCCTTCATTCATTTTTATAGGGGAAAACCCTAATCCCAACATGATACATGATGACCGTAACCCCTACCTAGCCCCTACCCAGTTCATCACAAATGCACACAAACATGCAGACACACACTTATGTCTAATAATCCTGACAGCTGAGGTCCCTGGGAGAGGCTCTGTGGCGCTCCCTGGTCTAAAACCCAGCCCCACTCTCTTGCTGTCAGCCTCAGGGCTGCCTTCCTGGGCTGTTTGGCACTGGCTCCCTGCTGGAGCATCTGCGTGCCGCTTTTTACACTGGGTTTTGTCCACTGTCTGAACAGGGAAGCAGGCCACTCGCACCGTGTGGCCTGACCGGGAAGTACACCTTTAGGGCTAGGAGACCCTCCTGCTGCTCCATCCCTCTTGGCCGCCGCCATCTGGAGGGGAGTTGGAGCCAAAGTGGTGTGATACGATCCCACCCCACCCCCATTGCTGGGTCACCCTGTCACCCCGAAGGGGCTGGAGTATATAATGCTAGAGGGATGATGGTTTGCAAACTGCAGGCTCCAGAACAGCCCAGAAGCAGAACAGCCCAGCCCAGAGCATCGCATGCTTGTCGCTGTGGTGTGGTGTTGCATATATGCGCAGGTTCAGTGTAACGTGTCATAGACAGCTGGTTTGCGAAGGCAGCTCCACCACGTGGGTCTGCTATGTGAGGTGGGTGTAGTTTTTGTGGCTCAGTACTTATAGGCAGTATATATAATGAACACAAGCTAAGACCTGTTTCTTTTCTGGTTTGCTGTTGGTTTTTCAAAATTTTAGAGTACTTAAAGATAATACGGACTAAATGTGCAATCTGGGCTGAATTCCATCAGCGTCCTTAGCTGATGATATGCAAATCATTCGGGGTACCTGTGGTGGTGTGTCTTATGTTGTTACCTAATGAAGATTGTAGCAAGTGACAAGATATCAGAATGAATTATGTCTGCTTAGGGTTTGGATTATGTTTTGCTTGCTTGCTTGGATTCACAAAGTAATAGAAAATCCACAAAGAGTATTGTTTTTCTATGTCTCCTTGTGCAGCATTTAGCTGCTGATTAATCTGTGTAAATCATGATATGAGTATCAATGCTATGACATCACATGGTTGAGAATGTTAAACAGTTTTTGTTGTGCTGAGTGTAGGGTGGCAGAGATTTTACCAAAAGCATGCTCTCTGAGGTCTGGGCCGACTGCAGAGTTCCACGAGTCTCGGGTGCACGGTTATGTTTGACAGATGTTAACTGCACTGCCTGATTCACTGCCATTGTCCATGGCCCCTGTACTTTTGAAGAACTATGCAGACAGGTATTCTGCTAAGGTGTTCTCTTATGGGTATGTTTGTGGGCTTATTCTGCTTGGAGATTTCCTTACATAACATTTCTAAATCGTCCTTTGTGTGTGAGTGTGTGTGCCCTGTCTTGAACTGGCATCCTGACCAGGGCACCCCCTGCTCCTTGTCGTAGAATATGCTAGAATATAAGTGGGACATTAAGGCTTAGATCAACATCTACATCAGGCATCCATCTGTTTAGTTACTAGATGAATATTGCCTCATACCCTGGTGGTGGACCAGATGGATTGTACTATCTGTGGTACACTGGTTGGATTGGGCTTTCAAGTCACAGTATTCTGACTGTATTGCTAGTGTTTCTTCCATAGCCAAAGAGCAAGGAGGTTCAAGTTGAAACATTTTTCCACTCAGTTACATCACGCCAGGCTCCATTCCGTTGTGTTCCATTCCATCCCATTCCGTTGCGTGTGTTCCAGTGTCCCATTCCATTGCATTCCCTTGAGTGTGTTCCATTCCATCATGTTCTCTTGTGTGTGTTTCCTTGTGTGTGTTCCATTCCATCGCATTCCCTTGCGTGTGTTCCATCCGATTGCGTTCCCTTGTGTTGTCTTCCTTTACTCATTATTGAGCTGAGTGGTCTGTTGGGCTAGGGTTCCTTATTTCACTGGAGTCGCGTTTGACTGCACATGATCCATGTGATGCCTCCTTTTCGGTTGCCCAGCGACTGGAGGCTGATGGGTGCAGCTTCTCGTATCACCTTGGCGTTTACCATGAATATCCTGCGTCGATTGGAATACGGGTTGTGAAGGACAGACTGAAGCAGCCTGTTTTCTGAGCCTTCTTCGGGGTTAAATTTTAGACAGTGCTGCTTCCAAAGTAGTCCTGCCTGTCACTTCCTCTTTAGGAAACAGTTTCCCCATTCCTAGCTCTGCATGTAGTGATCAAGGTGATGCACATATGCACCATTCAGTCTGTAGCGATTAGCACTGTAGCTCCTGGTTTTAATGCTGTGCTGTGCTTTGGTTCTCTGTCTGTCTGTCTCTGCAGGATTGCCTTGGAGGGGTCCTCTAACTGACAGCCTGCACAGCTGATGCTCATTGGCTGGGGTTGCACTGCCAAGAGCTGATAGATTGCAGAAGGGACCAGTCAGAGCTCTGCCATCAAAAAGGGGTAGGTCTGTCTCTGGATTGCTATTGGTTGGTATTTACGTATGTCGTGTGGATGGGGATGAACAGTAAGCTGGGACGCCGGCCAGGTTGGCCAAATCAAAGCAAACTGCCACTGTGATGGAAGCTTCACCCCCATTTCAGGCCTTCTCATGGAAGCCTGGGGAGAGTGGGTGGGCTTCGGTGTCACTCCCACTGCTGGGAGCCATGGCTGTCCTTTACATGGCTGCGATCAAGGTCACATTTATGATCCCCCTGACTCCGCCGTGGCTGAGTCGTGTCATCTGCTCATTGCGATCATGTGACTGGGGGAGGAGCTAACGGCACTATACTGCTGGGCCACGGTTTGCAGCGTGGAGCAGATTATTAAAGGTCTCAAAGATCACATCTGAGTGTGAAGGCAGGAGGCAGACTCACTGTACAATGTAAAGATGGGGAGTGCTTTGGGGACATATTGAGGGACTGGGGGCAGGGAAGATTTTTTTAAAACACATCTGAGTGCATTCAGGTCTTCATGTTGAATCACTGATTTTTACCCACAGTAGCCACTAGGGGGCACTTAGGAATCAGCTGGTGACTCAAAAATTGGGTGGCGGAAGAGGGTGGTCCAGGAGAACCTGGGCATGTGACTGGGCCCAAAATGGATTATGATCTATGTCCATTAGAGTTACGAGCGCCAAACCGAGGTGATGGGCTTGGCTTGCGTTCTGGCCTTGCTGAAGTGTCAGGCAAAGGAAGGGCTGGACGTCAGCGCCGATTAAACCTCTCAGCCCCCCCACCTCGAGCATCCGCGAGTCAGAGATCTGTGCTTTTAACTCCCCACCCCCCCCTGCATTGTTTAACCCATCATTCCCAAACTGAGAAACAGGCAGGCAGCGCGAGTTCTGTGATTGACTAGGTGTAGCAGGGCTGCTGCTCTCCTCAAGGCCCCTTCCTGGGTCACACACAGCTGACAGTTATGTCCCGGACTGAGCAGTACCCCCCCCCCTCGCTGCACTCACACAAGGCATCTCTCTGAGCTCACACCACACTGTGTCAGTTTGTACGCCAGAACAGTCCTCACTCTGTGGTGATGGCCGGCACAGCCCAAAACTCAAACACTTCTGGGTGGGGCAGCAAAGTGGAGGTACTGGGGGGGGTCAGCACACTCAGGGCTTAGTATTCCAGAACCCCCCCCCACTCCTCCTGATGTACTGGGTGACGCAGAATGAATCTGTCTGACAAGGAAGACAAGCGGGGGGGGGGCACTGGTTTCAGAGCTTGTGTATTTGTGTGTTCATGATTCCACAGTGCTTTCTCTGCATGTATGGGAATGCTCGTTTTACACTGGTCCTGATTGTATCCGGAAGTGGCCAGCTTGCTCCTCCTTTTACTGCCTACTCTTGGTCCAGTGTTCAGGGACC
>JABFEA020000138.1:26720223-26731637 GCA_019775915.2 Cyphomyrus plagiostoma | reverse complement strand
GTCAATGCACCAGCAGGTCAGGGTGTCAGTGTGTCAGGGCATCGCTGTGTCAATGGACCAGCAGGTCAGGGTGTCAGGGCATCGCTGTGTCAATGGACCAGCAGGTCAGGGCACCAGCACACACCAGTGCATAACGGTGTCAGTGTGTCTGGCCCCCAGTGCATCAGGGTGTCAGCATGTTATGAGACCAGCACACCAGTACATCAGGGGTGTCAGTGTGTCAGGGTGTCAACATGTCAGGGCACCAGCTCACCAGATTGTCAAAGTCAAGCCCTCCCTGGGGGGGGGGGTGGGTCAGTCGGGCTTTTCCTAGAGGTAAGCATCACTCAGGCTCTTCCAGGAGGGTGTGTCAGTCAGGCCCTTCCTTGGCCATGAGTGGGATGCGGTCCTTCTGGCTGCCAGGCTGCTGTCAGGTCTGCAGTGGTGCCAGCAGAAGAGGCCATAAGTGTGACGGGCTTGTTGAAGGGTGTATGCTAATGCAGAGAGACATGGGAAGAGGCATCCAGATGTCCACTGATCACATTGTTTGAGTCTGTCTGTGTGTATCTGTGTGAGTGTCTGTTTCAGTCTGTGTGTATCTCTGTGAGTCTCTGTGTGTCGGTCTGTGTGAGTCTCCATAGGTCTGTGTGAGTCTCTGTGTGTCGGTCTGTGTGAGTCTTTGTATGTCTATGTAAGTCTCTGTATGTCTGTGTGAGTCTCTGTCTGTCTGTGTCCATCTGTGTAAGTCTTGCCTGTCTCTGCATGTCAGTGTCTGTCTGTGTGTGTCTGTGTGAGTCTCTGTCTGTCTGTTTCTGTCTGTGTGAGTCGCTATATTTCTGTGTGTATCTGTGTGAGTCTCTGTATTTGTAACTGTCTGTGTGTATCTGTGTGAGTCTCTGTATGTCTGTGACTGTATTTCAGTGTCTGTCTGTCTCTTTATGAGTCTATGTCTGTGTGTGCATTTATGTCTTTATTGTGCCTGTTACTCTGCCTTTTTCTGTCAATGTGTGCCTGTTTGTCTGTCTTTATTTGTCAGTCTCTGCCTGTTTCTCTGTGTCTCTGTTTGTCAGGTTGTGCTTGTTCCTCTGTGTATATGTATTTCTCTGTGTTTTTCTGTGCATTTCCTTGTGTCTCTGTATGTTTCCCTGAGTCCCTATTAGTTTCTCTGTGTTTCCCTGTGTCCATGCATGGTTCTCTTTGTTTCCCTGTGCCTCTGTGTCCTGCATTTTTGTGTGTCCCTATGTCTTTGTATGGTTCCCTGTTTCCTGGCACGTTCTCTGTGTCTCCATGTGTTTCTTGTGTTCCTGTGTGTTCCTCTTTTAGGGCTGAACAATTTGAGGAAAATATCTAATTATGATTTTTCTAACAGATATTGCAATTACAATTTGATTTGTGATATGCTTTTATAAAAGGCAAGCTTCAGTTCAATATTCAGTCTGTAATAGATTTATAACAAATGGCACAGCATCATGTGACCACATGAGATACCATCAAAATATTAACTGGTCTATATTCTGATGCAAGGATAAGAACTTAAACATGCGAGCTGCTTCTAACATTACTTTTTAAACCCTTGTACATACCTCAGGTCTTTAGTGATCCATCATATACATATTTAAAAATCAAGCGACAAGTAACGTAACTGTGTTAACTTTTATTGAATATCTCATTCCTGAACACTAAAAAAAAAGTTTCTAAACAAAGGGAACTTTTTACATCATCATATGATGGTGATTTTCATATTATTCAGCGTGGACGCTGTTTCCAGATTATGTCATGTACACTTAATCTGCAACAATTTACTATAAATTTGAGGCAAAATAGATTAAAATTGTTTTGTGGTCATTTATTAGTAAAGTAATAGCAATTCCTGAAAATTCCATGTACACAAGGGTTAAATTAGCAGAGAATCAAACATAAAACACCTATCACATAAATTGTGACTTTGTTAAATTAAGTAATAATAATAATAAAAACAATTACAGTAAGCAAAAATCAATACAAATCCGGCAGCTAATGTTGCTTAGACTCCACGGTTATGTACAATAGATTTGTGTGCATGCAACTTAGTTTTGTACATCCTTGCAGAGATTTGCACTTCCAATTTGCACATATTTTCAGAAGACAGAATTCCCCGCATTTCAAGTGCATGTATACCGAGTGCACTTGTAATCCCTATTCATATTTGTAAAGTGATTACTGAATATGTGCACATGTGAAGTTGCAAATCTGTGACTCACAAGTGTACAAAGCTTTTTTTGTAAACACAAACTCTGCTGCATATGTGTACAAAACTAAAATACAAATGTGCAAATCTCTGCATGGGTGTACAGAACTAAGTTACAAGTACACAACTTAGTTTTAAACAACCACTGAATTCTGTCACAATAATTATTCCATAAATAATAGTATCTTTCTGAAAACAATCTCTGACCATGAAATAGGCAGGTATTCGTCTTATTACCTGGCAGCTGATTCACTTATTCACATTTCTTGTCACTTCTGTTCGGTCAGCATACCTGGCATGTGAGGAGCATGGTTCTTCTGATTGGTAAGAATGACTGTCATACAGAGAGGACAGCATGAATTAGCAAAACTATTCTCACTACATTTTTGAACTGTGGGTCACACGTGCCGTATGATGTGTATCCTAAATCACAGCCTTTGCCATTTAATAATTACGTTGTTTCAAAATTGCGAATTCCATAAATCTTTTAGCTCTGTTCTCTTTGTTTCCCTTTTTCCCTACGTGTTTCTCTGTGTTTCACTTTGTATATTTGTCTCTGTGTTTCCGTGTATCTCTGTCTGTGTTTCCCTGTGTTTCCCTGTTTTCTGCTACATGCACGCCAGGCAGCAGAGGGAAGCACCCTCTGGCTCTGATCCTCCCAGCTGGCCAGCTCCCTGAGCTCTGGTGCATTTGATGGAACGGTTGCCAAGCCCCACTCCTGACCCTGACTCTGGAGGGTGGTGGTCGTAGTGGGGAGGGGTTTGACTGATTGGCCTTAGGCTCCCATTCCCTCCCAGCAATACCAGCCTGGCTTTCTCTGAATCCCAGCCCCTCCTTCTCTTTCGCCGGTCTGGGCCGTAGTCGATGGAAGCCCTTCATCACGCAGGCATATTTCCTGCCAGGCTGATCGATGAGGGTTCAGGGCTGGGAATAGGCAGCCCGCTTCAGTGCCAATCCCTTTGATTCTGTCTGAACTGCAACATTGGATTCTGGGTAGCCCTTGCCTTCAGTTTTCTTTTCTGCTCCTGTTCCTGCTGCGCTTCCTTGCTCACCTGGGGGCTGATTCCTAGGCACTTGCTGCAGTTCTATGCTCCTGCCTTTTTGAACATTCAGATGCTTACTATGGGGGGGGGGGGGGGTTGGTGTTGCTCAGGGAGTCCCCTGGCCACATTCCTGAGCTCTACTCCTGCCCCCTGACCATCACTGTCCACCCTGAGGTCTGGGCCATATTCCTGGTGCTTGGTTAGAAATGGTAATAAATTATAAATATTTTATAAATTTCAAGGATAAATTATACAGGTGAGCTTCTGGTCATATATAATTCATGTTTTTTTTTTATTTCTGGAACTTGTTGGCTTTTTATTTGTACAAAGAGATTGAAGTTATGAAAGCTACAGAAAGTTCTGCAAAATCTTCTTGAAGGCTTATACAGCATCTACAGTATATATATACCATAACCTGGTAGCTGCAGGCTGTTAGGATTGATCCTTGTAGAATTTGCATGTAGAGTCTTCAGTGCCAAGTCGGTTTTTCCTGCCTACTCTGATTTCCTCCTGTAGACTTCAGGCATGTGCTGCATTGAATCTCTGTCTTTTAATGGCCTTTAGTATCTCCTGCAATGTGCTGGCATATCCTCCTAGGTGGCATTTTCTTCTGGGTGTCCCCTATTTGTAATGCAATGCCATTTCCTCCATGGCATCCCCTACCTGCAATGCACTGCCATTTCCTCCACAGGGTCCCCTACCTGTGATGGAACTGCATTTTCTCCTGGGTTTCCCCTACCTGTAATACACTGGCATTTTCTCCTGGGTGCCCACTACCTGCTATACAATGGCATTTACTCCATAGGGTCCTCTACCTGCAATGCAGTGTCATTTCCTCCAGGGTATCCTCTACCTGCAAGGCACTGTCATGTCCACCTGGCTGTCCCCTACCTGCAGTGCAATGGTATTTTCTCCCGTGTGTCCGGTGCAGGGCCTGGTTTGCAGCTCAGGGTCATGTATGCAGCCAGATCCTCTACAGAGAGTTTAAAGGACTTTACACTGCCAGTGCTTGGATGCTCTTTTCCATTTGT
The DNA here is from genome assembly GCA_019775915.2 of Cyphomyrus plagiostoma. NCBI lineage: Eukaryota > Metazoa > Chordata > Actinopteri > Osteoglossiformes > Mormyridae > Cyphomyrus > Cyphomyrus plagiostoma. The sequence goes on along the minus strand of JABFEA020000138.1, from coordinate 26,727,357 downwards.
GGCAGATTAAAGTAGTTATTTATGCAAATTATGTATCTCCCACTTTTCACAACCGAAGGTGCGCCTCCTGCCTCGTCTCGAAGGATCATTTTGCCCATAAATTTTTTTAAAATTATGCCAAGTTCATTTTGCCTCTCACCAGAGGGGTGTCCCATGTTTCCAAGGGAAATTGTGTTATGTGCACCTTGAACAAGTAGAGTGGTATTTTTAAAATAAATATAAGTTTCACCCTCTGACATCGCCAGGAGACCTTACTGTCTTATCCGTTCTACTTGAGAATCAGACTTCACTTTTGCGTGACTAATTAATTAAAAATCTCCAGAATATGCAAAGTATTCTTGTTGATTGTCACCCTGGAAGTGAAGCTACTTCACAGGTAGCTGTGCACAAAAAAGTGTGATTTCCTTCCTGATGTGAATTTCCTCTGATGCCCCTGAGATGTCTGATCAATAATGATGCTGTACCATGTGTTCTTTCTGGTAGATGAATGATGGTGCTATGCTTGTGTCTCTGACGCCATGGCATTTTTGTGTGTGCCGCTATTGTTAGTGATGCCTGAGGATCTCCAGCAAGACAGGAAATAAAGTGCACCAGTGAAACACAAGTTTAAAAGGTCAGAGAAAAGCCTTAAGTTTGTTGTGTTGTGTTTTAGAGAAATTAATACATTCTTTGGATAGTACCAGAATTCCAGTGGTCACGACTCACAGATTCATGATTATTTTTTGTTATTTTATTACCAAAGGGAATGAACATTAACAGTAATGAAATAACTAGATTGAAATGACAATAATTTGATGTAATTTTACAGGATCGTGAGTTACGGAAAACCTTTGCTATGGGAACATAATTGGACGTGTGTTTTATTTTTGGAGGAGAGGTTCGGTCACGTGTCCTTTGTAGTGGAATCCCAGTTGGCTCTTCTCTGCCTGGGGTATTCCTGACTAACACCCCGACCCCACTACAAGATCAGCTTATATGAAACACCAGTCTCTGTCCCCTGGAGGAGCTGCATCAACCTTCCTGCTCAGAACAGCAGACCCACAGGTGTGACTGCTGCCAAGAGGGGTGCCCTCAGCGAAAGGGCCATCGTTATGGTATCCATTTGATGTAATTCCTAGTCAACACTGGGCACTGACATTAGTAAGCTGTCAGTCTTGTGCTGTGCTAAGTATACGTGCTTTGTCGAATTAATCAGCTTGGTTTGGCAAGTCTTGCTAGGTTCTTCCTTGGCATTGGTCTGATTTCATCTGGCCGTACATTTATGTAGCATCACCTCCACAGGCCAAGAATAACACATACCTGATTCAATTCAATTATTAGTTTTCAAAATGTGTAAAGGCTTCCCTGAGGTTCCCTAGATCATGCTTTCAATTTGGTTACACCTTTGCGGCTGTCGTGCTCAGCACATTGAGGACCTCTAAATTTCCATTGAGGACTTCATGTCCATCTGACCAAGTTTGCCTGAAAGAAACATACTGGTGATGTAAAGAACAGAAGCCATGTAGGTCGCCGTGGACATAGGAGGTTGTATGTGACAGCATCCCATACTGAGCTTAGTCACAGGGACAGCAATGCTACCATTTGGGCAGTAGATGGTGCCATTATAGATGTGACAGAGGCAACTGAGGCTGTTAAGGAGCAATTTAGTCGCTTCCTGGGAATTCTTTTCGCTCAGGATCTCCTCAAGTAAATTCTGATGTATGTAGGGAGATGTAGGCAAGTGCAGCCCCCCCACTGCCCTAGGACCTTAGACTCACCAGTTATGGCCTGTTAGCATAATCCAACCACATTTCATGGTGGGGGGTGATCACCATGGCGACTAGCCTATGTTTTGCCGTGACTCACAAGCTGAACTTGGTTGTTATGGTGTGGATGCCATGCATGCTGCTGACCTCACACCTGTGGGGAGCTTCCTCGTTGGATTGTGGCCTCCTTCCAGTGCTCGGTGAGAAGCAGTGCACCTGAACTGGACTTTAAGGTGACCATTAACTTAGGATAGATATTTCTGGTGGCTGTTGTCCAGTAATACTTTTCTGACGGCATTTTCTGATCGTCTGCTTGTAGCCTGGATCATGGCGACACATTCATTGGTGCTAAGTGGACTGAGCATTGGCACAAGGTGCTGTGACTCCGATGGATGGGTTTAGTTTGTCTCGTTTTGCAATATACTGTAATACAGAAAAACTTGAAAAAAACCTGACACTGTAGGGACATGTCTACAAGACAAACTTTATTTGCTTAAAAAATAAAAAGGAAGAGCAAAGATTGTTTTCTTTGCTATCAATTTTCATCTGTTTCATGAGTTTGACAAGTTGGTATTTAGAAGTTTAAGGGAAATCCCCAGAAAATACAGCTGTCAGCGAAGTGTGTGTGCCACAGAAAAGGGTCTAAGCCCATCATCTTTCCTCTACGGAATATTTTGCAGTCCATTTGGGTGCTGATGGTGGATGTCTGGCCTGTCCAAGCATAGACACTAACCAGCTGTTTGTGGCTGCACTTTTAAGTAAGTGACAGGGAGCAAATCTGTTCCTTAAAAAAATAATAACTTCACTATTAAAAAGCAAATAATGTTGACAAACCTGTCCCATTTTCCCACAGAAGGGGGATTTTTCAGAGGAGAGGAGGCTGCTTTTGAACTGTGTAGAACTTCCTGCTTTCCAATGCCACAGTCAAATGCGCGGGAAAACGCCATGAGCTCAGACAGCGGCAGCACTAATGGGTGATTCATAAGCTGCTTTGTTGCCATGAATCAATCTTCCTTGGTGACCGAATTTCAAATGCTTTTCTCTGTCATTCTAATACTTGTGAGGTTAACTTAGCAGTGACACAGTGATGGCGTGGCATGGTGATGGCACTGGTGTGACATGGTCATGCTGTGGTGTGCTGATTGTGCGACGACGTGATGGGGTGGCATGGTGATGATGTGGAATGGGGATGGTGCAGTACGGCAATATTGATGGTGTGGCACGGTGTTGGGGTAACAGTCATGGTGATGGCCATACTGTGGCACTGGGATGGTGATACGGTGATGGTGTGGCATGGTGTTGGGGTAACACAGTCATGTTGGTGGTCATACTGTAGCACTGGGATGGTGATATGGTGGTGATGTGGCATGTTGATGGTGTGGCGCAGTGTTGGGGTAATACAGTCATGGTGATGGAGTGGCACGGTGATGGTGTGGCACCTCTACCTCACGTCTCCAGCTCTGGCCCATAGCATTTCATATCTTGCCTCTCATTGTGTGCAGTTTGGGTTAAATGGCTTTGCCCTGCCTTAGGCACTGTAAACATAAACTGACATCATATGATGTAATCATGCTGTAAAGATTCCTGTCTGCTTACTTTTCATCTTCGCTCTTACTAGGTTGCCCTGTTTTTTTTCCCCTTCCCTCCCTGGGCAGTTCCCACTGTGCCCATCCCCTCACCCACCCAAAGGGGCAGTTCCTGTTTATTCAGTGTGTGCAACTTTGACACAGTATAGCCACCACAGCAGGCCTTGTTTCATGTGTGAATCTCTGCTCAACTTCAGGTGCAGTAAAAAAATGTTGGAGAAGTTAGAGTAGCTAGATTGTCCCTTGCCGGTATTGTTTGGATCAGTTAGAAATGTTTCGCCTTGATGCAGGTGGCAGATGCACATTTTCTATCTTTATAAATGACTGAGTAGTAAGAGTAATTAGTTTAATGAAAGAGATGATTGCTTGAAACCAGTGCTAAGGCTAAGAGAAATAAATCCTCTGCATACACCAGTCCCAGAGGACTCTGATTGGGCTCTGGCTGTTGAAAGTCCCTCTCTCAATTGCGTAATTCCCGAGTGAATCCTCTACCCGCCGCCAAGATATTAGTCAGCGGGCGAGTTTTCACAAGTCGTCAATGCAACCTGCCGCCCTGCTGCTCTTTGCTTTCTTTCAGTTGATGCATGTCGCAATGCAAATTGTCCAGTGGCAGTCAAAATGAAAGGGCATAAAAAGTAGCTCCATGAATTGCAGGAAAAAAAAAACTGAAGAGAAAAAAAAATCAACGGTGCTCAGTCCAGTGTGTCACCAGAGATGACATGGGTGTAGAAAAAAATAATCAGTTATCTATTACTTAAAATGAAACATCTCTGACGTAGTAATATAACGTCAGTATTTAATGTTTTTGGCTTTTAAATGTTAACAGAGTAGTAACCGGTCAGTAACTCAAGTCACTTCATGTATATGTTGCCAGTATTGCTTTTTGGGGTTTAACTAAACAGGTAGCTTAGTTATTTCCCAACTGATTTATGTACTGAAATTATGCTTGTTTTATAGCATGATTTTTGTGCCTGTCTGGCAAAAAGCAGGCTGGCAGCATCCTGTATGTTTTGTTTTACATTGCCGCTTTCTAAGCGCTCACCTAGTCCAGTGACTGACTATCTTCCATCATTCCAAACAGGAAACCGATGGGATTGACCTTTGCAGGCAGGGGGTGCTGTGTTTTCTGATGGCCGCTGCACTGTACAGGGAAGTGACCGAGGCAAGTGTGTGCAGGTTTTAGTCACTCTCCCAGTGGCCTGTTTCGATTTGCCAGGACCTGGGAAGAAGGACTTGGATAAAGCCCATGATAAAGAGAGAGCTGGTGGTCTGGTGCTCCCCCAGGGCTTATGGCTGCTTCCTCTCTAGCTGCAGCACAGGTCATCTACAGTACTTCTCTCTGCTTTGGCTTTTTGTCCTGTATCAGTGTGTCCCAGTCCGGTCCTCGGGGATCCACAGACAGTCCACTTTAATGCTGTATCCAAGCTCCACAGATTTGGACTGTCTGGTAGGGAAGCTCGGAGGGAGCAAAAACATGGACTGACTGTGGGTCCCTGAGGACCAGATTGCAAAATACTGCTCTATATACTTTCAAATGTATTCTGCTCCTTCACTTCCAGCCCAAGTGATCTTTTTAGAAACCACTGGAGAGACCTCTTTGACCTGACAAGTGTCAGAATGTCAGGTTAGAGATGACTTTGTACCGGGCTTTCTCAGTACTTTACCAAATTGCACCCAGCACGCCATGTGCAGGAATGAGTGAGGGTCTCAGGGGGTTTAGTCTTGAGGACCAGTCTTGGGCAGAGCTGTGTTCACCACCACCACCTTCAATGAAAGACCTTTAGTATTAGTCAAAATGTGACTAATTGTCCTCTAATCAATAAACCCCCCACCCTGTGCACGTACTCAAGGGTAGTGTAGTGAGAGCGGGCTCCAGGAGCACAGTCAGACATGTTTGATCCTGCATGGAAGGACACTTACAGAGAAGGGGAATGCCTCATGGGACATCGTCACAGTTAAACAATATGATTTCAGTGCATAAATATGCGTGTCTGGGCTGGATGAATCTCCGCCAAACGAGACAGCCACAGGGCTGGGTACGAAGGAGCGTGTGAAGCCGCCTCAGCTTTGCTGAGAACCGTGCGGGGACCTTTCAGCTCTCGCTAGCAAGGCTGCTGTCCTGCTCATGGAGACATTGTGAGGATGTTTATTGCCTGTTCAATGAGTCTTCCGGCATTGTAAAGCACCGTGCTGAGAGTATTGCTATTGTTTTAAATCCACCAAAGAAAGATGTCTTTGGTCATAAAGCTCCACAAAAGGGATCACTTACCTAGGACAGTCACACCTAGCCATGGCCAGCTTCTTCTCAGGAATCTCCAAAAACATCCACCTGGATGGGGCTTCCTGGTGTTTAAGCTCACTGTCCCGCATCCTTCTTCTTCAGTGTGTGAGAGACTGCTTGTTCTACACTCATGCCATCTTATCAGTGTTCAGGTGCTTCAGTGAGAAGCACTGCACTCTCATACCTCCAGGGTCATGGGTTCAGTTCCCACACTCCATTGTTTCCTCCTAGTGTTGTGGTTTCCTCGTATATCCGATAAATTGGTGTATGACCTTAGTGGGCCATAATATGTGGTAGTGTGCGGCATGTGCCCTATGAGGGACTGGAAACCCATCCAGGGTATCCCCTGCCTCGTGCCCTGTGATGGACTGGAGTTCCATCCAGGGTGTCCCCTGCTTCTTTACCTCTGATGGACTGGAACCCCATCCAACGTGTCCCCTGCCTTGTGCCCTGTGCTTCCAAGGATGTACTAGAGGCTTGCAGTTAACTTATATTGGATTAACACTTATGGAAAATGTCTGGAAGCATACTGCATAAAAAGTGATCTTATAAGACCTTCCCGTAGGCAGTTTATTGCCAAATTCCGCTCATTACAATGTCTTAATGGTGTGTCCAGCCCTTTCCAGACCAGAGTAATCAGCACCGGCATGAATCTAAAATGAATTAGCACTTAAAAGATGGAATATGAAGTCATTGGACTTGCACTAGAATAGGGAGTGCAGGGGAATAAGCACGGAACATTTCTTGTAAGATTTTTGTCGCCGGTCTGTTCAGTAGCTGCTACAGCCGTTGACGTAGTCATTGGTGCGGCGGTGGCAAGAAACATTGGGGTGTTTCAGAGAGCGTCATGTGGGGCAGCTGATGGAATGGCCTGGGAATAGGCTGAACTGGGGGGGATTGGGGAACAGATGGGTGTCCCTGGGTCAGATGATAAAGGAGCGCTTAACTTACCTGGGTAGATGAGAGAGAGGGAAATGGAGAGAGAAATAGAGAAAGAGAGCGGTAAATGTCACAAGCAGGATGTTTTGATGTTTTTTTGGGGTGACGTGACCTCTGGTGCTGTGACTCAGCCTCTCCGGGGGGTGCCATGGGGACTGTGGATGTGGCTGTTGTGTGTCCTTTCAGCAGGAGAAAACATTCTGCATTATTTATCAGTGGGAGGTGTGTTAAAGCATTGGCTCTCCATGGGCAAGTGGGAGCAGGGCCAGGTGTTCCCGGTCTCCAGGTCGTCGATCAGCCCACAGGGGCACAGAAGCATGCCAGAGGTCACAGCATGCCTGACGCTACGGTCCGTATATGGTCAGATATAGTGTATCCCATAGTAAACTTCTCAGCCCTACAGCATCACTGTGATTGTGTCTGTGCACGTTTTCTCAGGGATCCCTGCCTTGTCTACCCCACAGCATCACTGTCACTGTGTCTGTGCAGGTTTCCTCAGGGATTCTTGCCTTGTCTGTCCTGCAGCATCACTGTCACTGTGTCTGTGCAGGTTTCCTCAGGGATCCCTGCCTTGTCTGTCCTG
>JABFEA020000138.1:26699529-26714585 GCA_019775915.2 Cyphomyrus plagiostoma | reverse complement strand
CTGTAAACACCCCTAGGGTTGCTACTCGCACCCCTGCCATGGGACGCTGCCATTGCTTATGCACAGATGCAACTCGTAATTTGGATGATTTCACATTTAAGCTCTAACCCCAAACCTTCTTACTGTAATGTATGCTCCGAAAAATGGTGGAAAAGCATTTTTAATAATAATAATAATAATAATAATAATAATGATTATTATTATTATTATTATTATTATTATTATTATTATTATAATAATAATTATAATAATAATAAAACTGGGGAACTCCCAGTCCCTCCGGCGTGCCAAATGGGAATTTAGGCTTGCAAATGAAGAAACAAATAACATTAGAGGCATTAGTTACTTTAAGGACGTCCAAAAAATGTTTTATACATTTTGTGCTTTATTTCACATTTATTTATACCGAGACCCAGAACTGTACATTAATTTCCAAAAATTAATCCAGACATTGGGAGCAGTGATTGATGGGTGCCCCTCAAATTTGAAATGAATAAAAATATGAACAAAGAAAGATGAGGTTAAAGTAAAGTATGATTGTGTGTATGTGTGTCTGTGTGTGTTTATATATGTTTATTTCAGGCAATGTATAGCAATTTTTTCCTACAAAAATGGTTTGGATAATCGGCCATTTAAATGAAGTGTAAATTGGCCCCACGTTTCTGATGAACTTAGCCCCACTGACCTCGATACAGTCATTATTTCTTTATACTTTTGTTTTAGATCCAAAATATTATTTTGCATTCAATTTGTGTAGGACGTATTGAACTAGTTGATTCTGGCAGAAAGTGATGAGAGGAAAAGCCAGTATTTTTCTTAAACTTTTTGCAAAAACCGTACAACAGGGCTAAATTGAAGAGTTTTGGTGCAGATCATTAGTTTTGTTACATCAAGGAGCTTGCCCGCGATACTGCAGTCCAAGCAAATTACCGCAGGCTGTGATCTGGCCTGTCCATGTTGAGGCATTGGATGGAGGGGACGGTGTCTCCTATCTGCCTCTGCTGGTACTGCATCAACACATGGCAACTTGGATGGTGCCTCTTCTGTCACCTGTCATTCCGCTTCCATGAGAGTGGCGGATTCTAAAGAATAATGAACAGGCTAATATTTAATGAATGAAATTAATAAACAGGGTAAAGAACTGGGCAGCAGTGGTGGATGCGCATTGCATTGTGGGAGCTGGCTGAGGCTTGGGGGCCAATGAGAACGGAGTGTGGGCCTTGCTACCTGTACGACGGTCTTGCTGCCTCTGAACGGTAGCCAGGCGCTATCAGCATCAAAGGGGGCCCTTGTATTTTAGAGCTAGATTACGAAAGTCAGCTTGGCTTGAGGGTGGGGGGGGGGTTCTGTTTGCCCCCGGAAACTAGCTGACATCCTGCGGGCAGCACTGGGTGCTTGTACACTCTTAGCCACGCTCGCGCCTGTTTGCGTACCGCGGCCCATGTTTGTGGAGCAGATCCGGGGAGGCCACTGGCGACTAGCCCAGCTACGGGTGGGGTTAGTGCCAGGGTGGGGGGAGCTGGCCAGGGTAAATGTGAGGGGCTTGTGAGTTGCTAGGTTAAACATAAAGATGGGGTCGCTGTCGTGTCCCAAGCGAGGGACTAAACTTCTGCCGCTGCACAGACTTGACAGGCCTCAGATTTTAGGCCATGTTGCTCTGGATTAAGTTAAAGATAATGGGCTTTCAATTACTAGATAACATGATAGAAAATAATGTAGGTAAGTCATGGCTCCAGACTTTCTCCACTAGCAGCACTGGTGCTCCTTACTGAATGCTTTAGGAGGACCAGAAATGCAGCACATCTTCACTGTATTACTGATACATGCTTTGGAAATAAATATACAATTTACAGAAATAACAATATGGTTTATTTTAAAGGAAAAAGTAAAAAGGTCAAGTAGTGCTTAACAGAAAAAAAATGCTACTTTAAAAAAAATAAACACCAAATAATAAATTTACCAAGGTAAATATAAGGTACATGGTCAGCTGCTATTCCGGTGGTGCGTCTGACCCTGCTGTTGTTATGCTTTATGAGTGTTTCATGAGGCACTTTCCCACTGAAATTCAATAACCTAGTTCCTGGTTCCAAGTTCCTGGGCCATCTGGACAGGGAACTTTTGTAGCTTCTGGCCATTTTTGTGTGTTGCTTTCCCGACGCATAACAGAAACCGGGACCTTATTGCTAAACAAGCACAGGAACATGTAATTTCATAAGAAACTATACTGCCACCCCAAAACAATGGATGTTAAACAAGTTGTTTTGTTAGTTATTGGTTAGTTACTGGGGGGATCCATTGTAATCATAATGGGACACAGCCTTTTATTTTTATTTTACTTGTATGACCCACAGCATGTTTATAATTCATAAAAATATCTGGCCAGCAAATGGATGTTTCATTTTCCACGTAATAAAAAGTGATGTAACATTATTCCACTAATAAGCATTTGCACGTTTCATCGCCAGCACCAGCAATATATGGAGATGCAAGCAAAAAGGCATTTAGTCATATGGAGTTACAAAAATAATACCATCTGCTCAGTTTTTGCTCTGCTACTTCTGTCTCTTTTCCTTTTCCTTCATTTCCACATAACATCCATGTTAGCGCCAAAAAACATCCATTTTATCGCCAGTGCTTGTGGTCAACCTATCAGCGAGTAACCGCAGTACACAGCGCGACAACAGTGCCACCGAGTAACTGCAGTCAGTCCGAGTTCCGATGGCCTCGCTCACACACACATGCATTCACATACACACCAGTTCTCACTCTCTCAGTTAATGTTATAAACGATGATGTGGTCAGCCACTATATTGGGGCTATATTTGCAAGTTTCACTAGTGCACCTAGTTATAAAATTTAGTCACACTCCAAAAATGGTCACAGTCTGGAACTCTGTAAGTGGATGTTTGACTTGAGAGGAAACCTCAGTCTGCTGCTTATTTTCTGGTGTGTGCCTCTCAAGCTTTGGGAAGACCATAGGAGAAGTAAGGGATCTTTGTTTTTCCTGTTTCTCTTTCCAAATTCAGCATTTTCTTGTATGGGTTAAATACAAATTTCTCTTGTGAAAACTTGAAGAAGGAGCAGAATTGATATGTAGAGGGCAGATGGGCAAGCAAGCAGGCAGATACACAGGCGGGCACACAGGCAAGTGGGCAGATGGGCAAGCAGGCAGACAGACAGGTAGGCGGGCACACAGGCAAGTGGGCAGATGGGCAAGCAGGCAGACAGACAGGTAGGCAGGCACATAGGCATGTGGGCAGATGGGCAAGCAGGCAGGCAAGCTGACAAACAAGCAGTAAGACACAGACAGTCATGTGGGCATGCAAATGGACAGGCGGGCAGACAGATGGCCAGGCAGGCAGACAGGCTGGCAGGCATGCACATGGGCAGACAAATAGGCAGGCAAACAGATGGGTGAGCAGGCAGGCAGGCAAACAGGCATGCAGACAGGCAAGTGGGCAGGCTTTGGTTAAGACAGTAGGCCATTGTTTTCTTTGGCAGGCCTGGCCGCTAATTCGCTTTCTCCGTTTCTCCGACCGAGCTATCCTTGTTTCCTGTTTTCATGCCGCTTTCTGGGTGAACGTGCTTCCATTTGAAATGTTCCGGCAGATTACGCAGCGCCGCGCTGTCCGCCTGTTTCTCGCATTCTTCGTGCCTTTCTTCCTCTCGCTCTCTCTCTTCCCCTCTCTCTTCATCTCTTTTTTTTTGTCACTTGCATTCACTTTCCTTCTCTGTTTCTCTGCCATGTCACACCGCCACCCTCCTGCCAGGCTGGGGTGCCGCTACCGCCGCCGCTGCGTGAGCGTGCCTGACCGCTGCAGCCCCTGTGTCGCTAATTATATCCCCGCAGCCCACGTGCTGCTGCCACTGGCGAAATGCGTGGGTGCACAGAAAGAATGCGTCGTCTAAAAGTAGCACTTCCTCTTTCTATTTTGAGCTGTGCTTTTCTCCCCCCGTACCGCGTCATTCTCTCCTTTGCTCAGCATACTCCCTTCTTTCTGGCCTCCCCCCGGTTAGAAACTGTACCTGACAATCCAGGCATGCTCACTGGTCTTTTCGCCTTTGGCTTTCCAAACGTAAGAGCTGCCTGTCCCTCCGTGACCTCTGTTTAGGACTGAACCTATGACCCTGCTGATCTGGCTGCTCTGCCCGGGATCCAGCATACTTATTCCTGCATCACTGTTGGGGTGGGGGACATGGGCATAGACGAAAGACGTGACAGATGCCGGGGAGGAGGTGAGAATCTGCTCAGTACGACTGGACACTCCTGGGGGATCTGTGACTGATGATGCATGGCCCTTAGATTATGTGGGGCCCTGTGTGATTGTGGCTGGCGTCTCACTTGCTTTGCACCCGAAATGCATTCAGAGAACAGTGGCAGGGACATCATATGTGACCCTGGAATCTGTTGTTTAGTGTCACCTGCCTGGCCATGGATGTATAAGTTGGGGGGGGGGGGGGCTTAGTGGGTAAGCGGTGGCCAGCTGCCTCTACTCTGCCTCCTCCCTATGTGACCTTCATGCGACATTATATACATGCAACGGGGGACCTTTATCTTCCCACGTGTGTCTGCAGCCCCTGGTTCTTGTAACCGCCTCTTTGGCTGTGTGACAGGTGCCCTTGGAACTGATATGAGACACTGGCAAATTTGTGAGAGCGGTGTGTCCACATGCGTATGTGACTTTGTGTGTCTGTCTGTCTGTCTGTGGGTCAGATGTACATTACATTGACTCCACAATGTGATCAAAAAGCCTGTTATTATGATATTGTCAGGACCATTTTTTGGTCCCCACAAGGGTAAATTCAGTTTTATAAAAATCTGCCACTGCAATTAAAAAACTAAAAATGCCAAATGACTTGTATTTTGCTTGGTTACTTATGGTTAAGGTTAGGGCTGGGTAGGGGTTAAGGCTGACATTGTTGAGATTAGGGTTTTCCCATAGAAATGAATGGAGAGTCCCCACAAAGATATATGTAGAGGTGTGTGTGTGTGTGTGTGTGTGTGTGTGTGTGTGTGTGTGTGTGTGAGTGAGAGAGAGAGAGAGAGATTATAAGCAAAGTACCAAAGAAGTATCCCAGCTGGTTTGGTACTTTTTGTACTAGAACTTTTGGTAGCGGTACTAGACAGGAAGTCATTGGAAAAGGCAAAGTACCGAAAAAACTGTACCAAAAGTACAGTACTTAGTGCAGTGGAAAAGTGCCCTATGTGTCTATCAGGTCTGGAGGATCACTGAAATGGGCACTCAGGTTAAATACATCTGGAATCTAATGACGAAGCTGGCCTAGTGACGGCTGTGAGTGAATGACTTTTGTGAACGCTGTTACCAGTGGCCACTAGTGAATGCCATTAGTGGATTCTGTTAGTGCCAGCTGTTAGCAAATGACATGAGTGACCGCCAGTAGCCAATGCCGTTTGCGGATTCTGTTAACGACGGCCGTTACCGAATGCAGTTAGAGGACTCAGTAAACGATGCCCGTTAGTGAATGCCATTAGTGGATTCTGTTAGTGCCAGCTGTTAGCAAATGACATGAGTGACCGCCAGTAGCCAATGCCGTTTGCGGATTCTGTTAACGACGGCCGTTATCGAATGCAGTTAGAGGACTCAGTAAACGATGCCCGTTGGTGAATGCTGTTTGCGGATTGTGTTGGCACTGCCCGTTAGGGAATGCTGTTAGTGCCCCCCATTAGTGAATGCCGTTAGCGTCACCCATTAGCACTGACTATACCACAGGCCACTGGGAGGAGAATGTTACTCCTGTTGCAACTCCACGGAAACACAAATCATGTGCTGCTGCCTTGTCATGGTGACCAGAGTTGTAGATGTGGGCTTCTGCACAGAAGGAAAGGCTCTATGGATGCCCAGAGTGTGGAGGTGGAGCAGAAGGGGTGTTACAACAGTCAGAGTGTTGTTCCAGTATTTTGGAGAAACTAAATTCGGTGCTCTAAGTTTTCTGTAAATAGTTACTGAGCAGGGGGACTGATTTCACTGCAGCACAAGACCGGATGTTACTCCTCATCCTCCAAGACAAAGCCACCGTATTCTCACTCTGATATTCTTATTTGTGTTTTTTTGGTGTGGGGTGACATGGACCATGGCCACCAGTCACTCCTATCTATGGACAAACAAACAACCAGAGGCCCCCTTGGTGGTGGGGTTGGGGTGGGGGGTGTCAGGGGGTGCAGTCTTAGATCATACTTATATTTGAACATACGTGTTTGCTTGCACCGCACAACTTTCTCCCACAAATATGGTCCTTTGGTTTGTGTTTACAATATCTTGATACGCCAAGGAGAACGGTGCTTTCTTTAAAATTTTCTGAAGAAAAATAAACCAGTCTTCTTGTACCTTTTCCTGAGCAAACTGACGAAATGACTGAAATGGAGCTTCTGTGGAGGTGGAAGAACCTGCCTAGCCAGATCTTGACAAGTGCATATTTTCTGGAAAGTCCCCTCCCAAATGTTCTCTTGAAATTTGGTCGCTAACAGGAGCACCGGAAATCCCTGGTGCATGAAGTGACTGACTGCCGGCACTGAGCTGTAGTGTTTTTTAGCTGCGGTTCTGTCTTACAGATGCTCTGCCAGTTTCTCTTGTAGTGTAAGAAGTTCCTTCTTGTGTTTTTAGGTTAAGAGTGCACTTTTTGCCGCTCTCTAGAGTTCATTAGTAACTGTGGATGGTGTTTTGTCTGCCACGCCCCCAACCCCCACAGCTATTTTTGCCCTTTGTGCCCTGTCACCCCACCCCTTGAGCCAGGGGGGCGCCTGACCTCCACACAGCACACCCGCTGTTTTCTGGGTCAGGCAATGCCCGGGACAGCCTGCTGCAGAGCCTCAAACAAGCAGACAGATTTCTATGAGATGAGGAAAAAGCCAGCAATGATATTTAAAATATCAAAAATTGCTATTTTTGCAAGGCAACCTCTGAAGTGGCCTTAATACAAAGAGAAAATTTATTTGGGGTCTGGTGTCTGTAGCTAACAAAGGTTTGGAACTATGATTTTATGTATATACATTTTCTTTTAGACAACATGTAAAACCAGGATCACTGCATCCCTATACTGGGTAAGTGATGGATGGATGGATGGATGGATGGATGGATGGATAGACGGCATGCATGGACAACATATAAAGACTTTTTGGGGGGAGGGCCCAATTTTAACACTAAAATCCAGACACAACAGCTGTGGAAACATTGTCACGTCTAACCAAACCTGTGGTTTTTTTGGCACATTTTATTTCTTACACACACGCAGAGGTATACACAGACACATGCCACATGCAAACAATTTAGAATAACCCTCAATTTGTAAACCTGTAGAAGTGGGAGAGTGCTGTTGATGGTATCACCTTGGTTATGTCTGCCATCATTCAGCGGGTCCGTTTCACTTCAGCTGACTCCAGCACTAACTGTGCTAATAGTGGGACTCACATTTCCTGGAACTGCTCCATCTTGGTTTTAACAGGCAGATTTTTGATGAATGCTCTGTTAGGTCAGGCTGGATAGTTCTTATCAGAAGGATGGCAGCTATGAGATCTGCCATCCAGCAGTTCAGCATCTAGTACGTTTGTAGTGGCCTATCAGTGATGGAGGATGCTGCATGTCACATTGCGCAACTGGACTGTAAGCTTCTATTAAAGATACTGTTTTATTTTAGGGCTGGTGTCAGTAGATAGGCCAAGGTTTTCTGTAAATAAAAAACAGCTGTATTGTACTCTTTTGTGCAGTGATGCTCAAAGGTACTTGAAAGGTCACTGGCTGTGTTGTTAGGCCAGGGCCTTGGTCCCTGCTGTCCTCTGATGTGAGGGGATCGCTCTGTGATTTACACGTGAATTAGAGGAACTCCCGTGTAATGCAATTTGGCGATCAATGGAGCTGGGTAGCTTAAGTTCTCGTAATGGTCGGTTTGGCTACGTTCTCGTGTAATTATAGCTTGATGGTTTTTGGATCCGGGAAACGGCCGTGTTTGTGTTTCCAAGGCCTGACAGATTCCGGGCTGTTCCCTCCAAGGTGTGACACAAGAAGCCATCATTTGTGACAGCATATGAACAGGCCGTCTGCATGAATACTGGACCAATAACTGAGACCACCATGTCAAATGAGCTTTTTTTTGAACATATTGCAGCACCAAATAATCTAGTGAGTTAAGTTTTCCAGAGTGGATAAAGAGACTGGAGAGCAAATTGTATGAAAAGGTTTGATGAATTTCTCATTTCACTTAGGGTTTCAGTAAAGCTCTTTGAATTATTTACCCTTATGGATTACAGTAACACTGGCACATTTATTATCATTTCATGGTTTGTATGACTCTTTTTTCTGGGGAACTCAATATGGTAGTTTTGTAGGCCCACCTGGCAGATTAATTTGAGAAGATCAATAAAAAGGTTTGTGTGGAAATGACTTGAATAGCTGGTGGTTTTACCAGGTCTGCAAAGCTGATCTGTTTTTGTCTTTGGACATAGTGGATAGGCGATACGTTTCATACATCTATCAGACAGATGGGTTTGGCTTTATCACTCTGGCAGAATCTGATATGGTGATATGGTGAGGAGCTCTCAGACTCCACCACTGTTCCCGTCAAGTCTTCAGTCTCTCACCATATGACTGTGCCGGTGGGGGGGGGGGACTTACACACACACACACACACACACACACACACATCCATTCATTTCTATGGGCAAAACCCTAATCCTAACATGACAGCCTTAACCGCCACCCAGCCCTAACCTCTTTTGGCATTTTTTTGTTTTTTGACTGCAGTCACAGACTTTTTTGTGGGGACTGGAACAAAAATGGTCTATTGGACAGTGTTTTCTGTCCACCTCAGCTTCTCTGACATCTGAAGGCCGAGGAACCAGTTGTGTTGTTGCTAGAGGGGGCGGGGGGACTCACTGGCATATCCCTCCCACAACATCTGTCTCAGTGGCTCCTGGAGTTGCTGTGGGACAGTCCCTCTAAGGTGGGGGACAGAGATAACGGCCCTGGAACTAAACAAGCTGTGGACACACATGCCCCAGCTTGTAGGGGTGTCCTCCCCATGGTTAGGGGACATTGGTGTCTATAATCACCCTCTGGTGGAAGAAGCTTATTGACCTCCACAGGTCGCTGTTTTCTGGGGGGGGGGGCTCCTGTGCATTTATTTCCACTTCCGCTGATAGGGTTATGCGTGATAGGGTTATGCAGCTGTCCCAATCAAACTGTGTGAATATTCAGGAAGCAGGGGCTGCCCATTGTTTGGTACAGTTACCCTCGTGGTTGAGGTATTGTCTGATCTCGGAGTAGACGCTTCCCTGCGTCTCTGCCATTGAAAAGGTCCTCTGTTTTCACAGAAGAACAAAAAACAAAAGAGAGACGGATGCACGAAATCCCTGGGCAAGAGCGGCCGGTGTCCGGGGCCGGGGAGCGTGGCGTCCCAGCTGACTGCCGTGCTGATTCTGCTCCCTGCTAGGCTGCCAGCCCCCACAAAGAGCACATTGAGGTGGGCACAAGGCAGCCATCGGAAGGTTATCGCCACAACGCTGCCGTTGAGGGACGACCTCCACCTCCAAGATGGGAAAGGGAGGGTGCGAGGAAGGGATGATAGTGAGCAAGGAGGAGGAGGAGAAATCGATGTATTACTCCTTGAAGATGTAAAGAGGAGACTGAGTATTAGGTCTGTGTATAAATGGGGGGGGGGGGGAGTCTCAGAGCAAGATGGAATGATAGAGTGGGGAAGGAACGTGTGTGAACCGCCCCTGAGAGTACACATCCCCCGCCCCCCCCCAGCCCCGCTCCAGATTCCAACTCACCTCATTATTGCCACACACCTCCAGCCCAGCCTGTGAGTCCCCCCCCTGTGCTGTGAGTGCTGCCGTTGAACGTTATCTGAACGACCAATCAGCAAAGCCACTGGCCCCCCACCGCCTCATGCCAGCAAGTCCATGGGTGCTTTGAAAAATGATCAGTGCTCTATTCATTCACCTATACTCTTCAACATATGTATGTTTGAGCCTGGTGATAATTCATAATTTAAATTTAATTAGAAAGCAAAGCAGCATCATATTAATGGATAGTAGCTGGGTTGATGAAACACATGCCGATACCTATTGCAGTCTGGGTAATCTGTTACATCCTGCCGAATGTCTCCTGAGTTTGCGTATTCAAATACTAAAAAGTAGTTAAATACTACTTTGCAGACTCTAAGAATTAAAAACTGCAGATAAAAAAGGTTATATTCTGTACATTTAAATATCACACGCTTCATTATCCATTCCAGGATGGTGATGATTATTCTTGAATATGGTGGTCAGTGTATGGCCTTCCTAACAAATCCAGGGTGAAAACAGATTTTGGCTTTACTGGTTTGGCTGCCATGTATAGCCTGCTTGGGTATATGTACCCATATTTGGGCTTTGTAGCAGCAGTGGTTGAGGTATACCTGGTGAATAGATGGCAGTTTAATCGCTTTGATCTTCTTTACTGGACTCACCACTCTCTGTGTGGCCTTCCTGTGCTCACCTGTGGCTGCAGTGTACCGTAATACCTTGGCTTAGGGCACTGTCAGCGGTGCTGGAAATGGGGGTAAGTCTGCCTTTGCTCATCATGCACTTCAATAGCTATTTCAAAAAGGGAAGCTGCTGATGGCATTTGGTGAGATTGATTCAGTGTTTTCTGTCCACCTCAGCTTCTCTGACATCTGAAGGCTGAGGAACATGAACTTCCTTACTGTTCCCTCAGGGAAGCCGTGAATGGCGATTGGTGTGTGATCTCCACAATAATCCCCTATGTTTTATTGATGGTCAGAATGCAGTTATTATTGTGGCACCATCCACCAGCTCTGCCACCTGTATGTGAATTCATCATTATATGCAAAGAGAGCAGTTGTCGTGGAGTCATCAGCATACTTGATGATGCAGCTGCTTATGGGTTTGCTCATACAGTCAAAGCTGAAGAGGGGGTGCAGCTTTGTGCCTCGGTAGAGCCAGAGAGGACAAAGTTCTATTCCCGTAGTTAATTTAGCTGTTTTTCTTCTTCTTTTTAGGATGTGTGCATGATGCTTTTCTCCAGGTACTCAAAACATGAAAGAATGAAATAGTCCTGTTGTGTTGTGGCTGGATGTGAAAAGCACATGTAGCAGTCAGCCTTCATTTCCTGTGAAGAGCACGATTGTGTCCTTTGAGAGTTTGCTGTGAGTCAGGCTATTCGTTGACTCCTCATTGCACTAACCAAAATAATTCCAAAATGACTTCATCACTAGTGTTGTTTAGTCATCTTTCAATATCCAGTCCAGTCTTTCTTGCCTTTTTGCTTGAAATAACGAATCCAGGGAAAATGTTTGGTTGGTCGTGTCAAATCTCATCTATAGACTGTTCGCTCAGTCTATGTGTACATCCAATCACAGCGCTTCTCCTAGGTTTAATTTTCAGACACATTTTGGCACATTAACATTTTCGGAAGCAATCAGATCTTTGGATTTAAGTGAGAAGGTTAGTTTTTCTGGAGATATAAAATTATCATGCTGATTTAAGCTTCTCTCAGACTGCATTTGGCAGAGTTTACAAAAAACAGCGATCAAGGCAATGGACATCATTGACTTAGACTTGTGAGCAAGGGAGCTGCTTTAAGGGCAGCCTTTCAGGGCTGGGCTGCGCCCTCACTAAGGTCCTCTGCCTTACGGGGGCCTAAAATTGCCATAGAGAGCCAGTCAGGTGTCTTGTAATGATGTGCATTCTCATCTCATTTCTTTTGAATTTATGATAAAGTTATTGGAAGACTTCCCGTCTTGCCATCGATCTGCCTCTTCATGCAGGAAGGTGAGGAGTAAGTTGGACATTAGACACTGGAATTCTTGTCTCTGCCACTTTTCCTTGGGCCTACGGCTTAATTGAATGACTGGAGGAGTGCTGTGTTCACTCCATTCTCTCTTTTCTTTCTGTTTGCTTGGTTTTCTACATTTATTGTTTTCTCTTTTGCTCTGATCTTTCTGTTCACCTTTTTGCGTTGTTTCCTCCATTCTCTCTGTTGTCTCTGTTCACTCCATTAGCACCATTTGCCCGTTCTCCATGTGCACCGTTAGTTCATTTGTTTGATTTGCTCCTGCCGCTCACTCTGTTCACTCTTTGAGGATCCTTTAGTAAATGGTGTGTTTGAGCTTAACTACTTAATCAGTGACTGGTAGCTGCTCTACCATTTAACGTATTTGAGCATAATCAGTGGCTGGTAACTGCTGTAATGTTTAATGGAAATTAGCAGGAGAACATTTTCTGGATTTCAGAAAGCACTTCTGTACACAGCGTGTCATTAGAGTGTGGAATAGTCTTCCTGTTAGTGTATTGCAAGCTAAAACCTTGGGTTCCTTTAAATCAGAGCTAGATAAGATTTTAACAGCTCTGAGCTATTAGTTGAGTTCTCCCCAAACGAGCTTGATGGGCCAAATGGCCTCCTCTTGTTTGTAATATTCTTACATTCTTAATGTATTGTATAATCAGTGACTGGTAGCTGCTCTACTGTTTAATGTATTTGAGCATAACCAGTGACTGGTAGCTGCGCTAGCTTTTAATGTATTTCAGCACTGGTAGCTACTCTAATGTTTAACATACTGTATTTGACCACAATTACTGACTGGTAGCTGCTCTGACTTAACATATTTCAGCATATTCAGTGACTAGTAGTTGCTCGACTGTTAAACATATTTGAGCATAATCACTGGCTGCTAGCTGCTCTAGCGTTTATCATAGCATTTAACGTATCTGAGAATAATCAGTGACTGGTAGCTGCTCTGTCGTTTAGCGTAACATTTAATGCATCTGACGACAGTCAGTTACTGGTACTTGCTTGTTAGTGACGATCTTAATGTTTTCAGAGCACGTGGGAGTGCCTGTGATACCGGCACAGTGAACTTGCCAGGAAAGACCCTACTTGGTGTGTCAGATGTAATTAACTGGAGGAGGCAGGCAGTCATGTGAGGATCTCTCCACCTGCACGGTCTGTCAGGCGAGGGGAGTCTGAGTAGAGCTGCTCCACACCCCTCTGCATAACATGCAGACAGAGGGGACAACAGCTACCTGGAAACCACCCCCCACATCTACAGAGATGGGCAATATCCAAAAAGCCCAAACAGGGGCACAAAACACATTTTTGTTGCTCTTCTTTACCATACAAACACATAGTTACTATGGAGTGTGTTGATATTATCTTTGTCCTTAGTATGTACTGTAGTAGGATGACTAGTGCTGCTTACCCTGAAAACAGATAGGGTCAATGCACTGGCAGCATTAGCTGCAGTGATGTGGCGGCCATTTTTAGATTTGAATAGAGTGTGAAATTAAATTATTGATTAAAAATGTGTATAAACACATTTCTCCTCAGTATGACCTAAAGTTTTTTTTTTTTCTCTCAATTTTTCCAACTACACTGTGTGAAAATTAAGGGAATGCGGTACAAACATTTATCCTGGAATGACTGATGCTATGTTAATCGGGATTAACAGGTGTCCAACTGTTTGTCTTAAAATCTCTTTAACACTGCAAGGTGCTGCAGTGAAAGCAAAGAAACATTTATCAAGAGATGCCGCATCAATGACACCTTACGGGATTAAACGTCTGTATAGGGGCACAGATGGTGTTTGCCACCATCACTTATTTTCTGTAGAACCAGACAAATTGTGTGGACTTGCCCAAACAGGAAAGGATCTCCCTCTGTTTTATAATGAACACAGAGAAGCATGGATTGAAGCTGCATGAGCTGAAACGTCTTCAGAGGGGTTTCTTGAGGATCTGGAAGTTCCTCAAGTTAATGGTTAGACTTTGTGACTGTCGGGTGGCAGAGATATTGCAGGCTCCAGTACTTTCTAAAAGTGTCAGTGACTGTTCTGCTGATTCGAATCAGCCATGTTTCTGCTGACATGTGGGCAAAGTAAAGGAATGAGTCACATTTGGTGACTGCAGGCCCCTTCCTGTACTCGTCTCACGCAGTTTCGTCAGTTTGACGAGGACTTGACGGGGAATGTGCTTCCTGCACTGCCTCATAATGGAGGGAGGTGTTGTACATGTTTGAGGTGGCACCCAGAATCATCTGTGGTAGCCCTGGCCTTGAGTCCTTATCTTGGAGTCCTTTGCGTGTTAATGGTGGTTAAATTTTGTTTCATTCACTGTGATCATCTGATATATCAGATTCTGTGGTTCTGGCACCACAATGTTCAGCATTCCTGATATCGCCATACCTTCTGCTCAGGCCTCATCCACGGAAAGCCTGTCTCCTTTACAGTCATGGTGCTAGCTTGCCCCGGCATGTACTCAGACATGACCTCTGACCTCGTTGTGAGTGAGAAGGTGTTTTCCATGTTCTCACGCCAGTGCTATGCAAGCCACTCCTCAGGGCTCCCAGCACTTGAAACGCAGCCAGGGAATCCCTGCTCCGGCTCGGCCCGGCAGCAGGAAGTGGGCCGTGCCCAGCGAGGAACAATGACAAAAATGCAGCCACAAGCACACACACACACACACACACACACACAGACATGCACACACACACAGTATCCACCCCTTATCTCAAGCTGGTCACCCGTGATTCCAGAGTAACTTCCCGTGATGTCACTGCCCAAATATGGAGCTTCTCATGTGACTAATTTTTACAAATGTCTTGTGAAAGAGAGTCACACACACACACTCTCTCTCTCACACACACAAACACCAAGAGCAGCTGAGACACCAGCATTCTGGTTCATTGTGCTGCTTTCACCTTCAGACGCAGTGTTTGCAGTCAGTGGTTCTGCTGCTTCTCAGACGCATCTTTTGCAATCGGTTGTTCCGCTGCTCTCAGTTGACTCTTGTTGCCGGTGCAGGTAGGCACCGAGTACTGGGTGGTGGGGGTGGGGGGTGTCGCTCGCTGTTACCTCTCTGCCTCTCCAGCTGCCCCCGCTGAAGGATACGGACCGAGTCTCTCTCACTTCCCCTTGTTTCACAATCTCCGTTCTTTCATGCTCATTCACTCTCGCTGCCTTTTTCTCTGTGGGGCGGGCGGGCGGGGCGTGCGGGGGGGGGGGGGGGGCGCGGGGGGGGGGGGGGGCCGCGGCCGGGGCGGCCC
>JABFEA020000138.1:26673021-26694132 GCA_019775915.2 Cyphomyrus plagiostoma | reverse complement strand
TTTGGGGGTGTGCATAGGAGTGTGCTTTGGGGGTGTGCATAGGAGTGTGCTTTGGGGGTGTGCATAGGAGTGTGCTTGGGGTGTGCATAGGGGTGTGCTTGGGGGTGTGCATGGGGGTGTGCATAGGGGTGTGCTTGGAGGTGTGCATAGGGGTGTACTTAGGATTGTCCTTGGGGGTGCCCTGCACCATGCTGACACCATGCTTTGTCACGACTGTCTTGTTTCAAACATCCATGATGCTTAATAACTCAAACTCTACCAGTGGTCTGGAATAGTGGAGACACATGCGTTAGTAATTAGCTCAAAACATCTTTTCAGAAGCCTGTAACGAATTCAACTCAACCCACACTTAGAAGACAGTAAACCCACTTTTCAGAACCCTGCAGATAATCTTCACTCTTTAGCACCCCGCGACTAGGCTAAACGCTAAACTCACCCCTCGAAACCCATTAACTAGTCCCAAGCCACTCTTCAAAACACTGATACTGGTAACCACTGGCCGGCTCTTCACACAACAACTTTCCACTTCCCCTTAAACACGTCCAGCTCCCCACCTTCAGGAAAACATCAGCCGCGGTCATCGTGGGAGTTCCTCTTCCCTCTTACATGAATACAGATTGAATCCCACCATGACGAAACTCCAAAACTGATTACATTCATCACCATGTGCAGCTTCCTTAAAATATGTACTTTAATTACTTCTTAATTAAATTAGACTCTTAATGAGATTGTTCACACAGAGCCAGTTTTGAGTTAAAATACCATTTGAGACATTTGTAGTGTTTGTTACTACAAATCTAGTGTTCACGTTGGCACACACACACACACAGACCTGTACTCGTATCTTTGTGGGGACTCTCCATTCATTTCTGTGGGTAAACCCAAATCCCAACATGATGACCTTAATCTCTATCCAGCCCTATCCTTAACCATAAGTAACCAAACAAGGTACAAGTCTTTTGGCATTTTTAGTTTTTTGATTGCAGTTACAGAGGTTTATTGAATTTCCCCTCGTGTGGACCAAAAAAAAATGATCCCAGCAACATCAAATAACAGGTTTTCATCACATTGTGGGGACAATTGGTCAATTGGTAATGTATATTTGACACACACACACACACATGCGTGTATATACACACACACACACACACACACACACTCCTGCCAATTTGCACTGCATGTGTGATGAAGTCCGGGCCCCTTGCTCCTCGCACCTCCTCACTGCACTGGAGGTGCTGCTGTCTTGTGGGCCTCCGAGTCGCTCGTTATCTTTTGGAAACGGCTCATTTGCATCCCGCACACCCCTGCTGATTCGCTTTCCTCCAGTGCATCTTGCCGAATTCATCTGTATATTTAAAGCCATCCCTCCATCCTTCCCTCTGTCCATCAATCCCTCTATCTATCTCTCAATCCGTCCTCCAGTACAGTATATGTCGGTATATACTGTACGTTGGCGGTGTAATGGTTTGCTGTTGGGTATTAGCCCTCCTGTGCTTCAGCCCCTTGGCTGCACCCTCAGAAAGCTGCTCCTGCTGCCTACAGGGTGATGCTTCGGATTCTGTGGGACCCTGAGGCCGTTTGGCTGGACAGTGTTTTTGAGCAGCGCTAATGCAGCTCGGATGCAGCCGGCTTCTGAGCACCACGGCTGGGATTCAGAGATCAGAGCTGCCGGCAGCCCCAGGCCCCAGTCCGCTCTGCGTATGATGGCCGCGTGCTGTGTGCGTGTGTGCGTGTGTGCGTGTGTGCGTGTGTGCGCGTGTGTGCGTGGGTGCGTGTGTGTGTGTGTGTGTGTGTGCGTGTGTGCGTGTGTGCGTGTGTGTGCGTGTGTGCGTGTGTGTGTGTGTGTGTAAGCAAGTGAGCGCTCTCTCTCTCTCTCTCCCCGTGAGAGGTTCTGAGAATTAGGGGATAAGGGGAAAGATACAGGAGGGGTGTGAGTGAGTGCCGGCCTCCCCGCAGACCTCCTTCGCAGACCTCTCCCTGCTCTGCTGACTGTGCACCGCCGCCCCGCTGCTCACTCTCACTTCCTGCTCCCCCCCCCCAGTCACTGCCATCCTGCTGTCTATGGCAGGAATTGAAGGCAGGATGGGCTTGATGGAGCGTCCTCATGCCACATGCCAGTCACTGGCACCACAGTGACTGACCTCTCTTTGGACTTACACTGCGTCACTGGCAGAGGACTGACTTTGGTATTGTGGGGGATATGACTTTCATTTACATGTAAAGGTCTATTTTTTGGGGCCGGTGAATGAAGGCAAATTAAATATTACGCCGGTGTATGTGCCCCTCATGTGCCCTGCACTGGATGTTAGTACGGAAGTGGCAGAGCCTCCCCAGTGGAAATGAATTGCACAGCTGTGTTCAGTGTGCTTTCACTTTCTGACCTGGGCTGGTGTTGGTGGTTCAGCCATACGCGTCAGAACGGAACTAATATGGGCTTGGGGGGGGTGATGCGTCTCCCACTGGTGTCCAATAAACAGAGGCGGAACCAGAAGCCCGGGTAATATTCGGGTGGTTTGTGTGTGTGTTTGTGTGTGTATGTATTTTTGTGGATCAAATGTTCGTACAATGTGATAAAGATATGGTTAAGATTAGGTTAGAGAAGGTTAGAGCTGGCTAGGGGTTAAGATTGTCATTGTTGAGATTAGGGTTTTGCCCTTGGAAATGAATGGATGGTCACTACAAAGAAATGAATTCAAATGGGTGTGTGTGTGCGTGCATATGCGGGTGTGTGCATTAGCATGCACTCGTAAGCGTGTGACACTCTGCTTGATTGCTGGCCCCAGCACAGTTTATGGTGGTTAAGGTGACGGGTCCCTGCTCCGTGCATTTGTGCATGCAAGCACCAGCCCCCCAGCTCTGTGGGCTTTCCCATCCCGGGGCTCAGAGCTAAAGCAGCATGAATAATTTAGCTGCTTTTCGTACTGCCCTAAACTGTCCTAATCGGTCCGTTTAAGGGGCGCGCGTCAATGGGATGCCGAGGATCATTAGGTCCCGCCTGCCTGCGGCCAGCAGCAGACGGAGAGCACGTGTGAGGATCCCTCCAGAACCAGCTGCTGCCCCAAATGCACCCCCCTCCGATTCTCCCTCCCGCTCACTTCCTTGGACCACACAAAAGAAGCAATGGCAGCCGAAGCGGGCACGGGGGGGCGTTGCCATGACGCAGTGGCACGTGACCCGCACGTGCCTGACACGCTCCCCCCTTGCATTCCCGCGCTGTGACACATCTCGCGCTGGGGGCCCCCTCTAGCTGACTGCATGGACCAGTGGAGCAGACAGAATGCAGACTGTGCCACCTGGAGGTGGGGGGGGGGGGCTGCTCCATGTAATGTTTTTTGCATACATATGTATATTTTTCAGGTACATAAACAATTGCTGATAGAAGCAAACTAAAGCTTAAAAGCACTACTTACAAGTGATGGAAATACTGCTATTTAATATCATATTGCCATATTTTGCATGGAGATGATGTACCCCATCAGTACCCCTGTGTTAAAAAGGAATAAACCATCTCTCTCATGTGGGGCCATAATATTATATACATCCAGTGCAGGGGACATGAGGGGCATGTACACCACATTATATATGTCAGAAATGCTCCCCCTTAAATGTGGTTTGATCTGTTCTGAAAGCTATGAAGTGATAATATATAATACAAATTTTAGATGTGAGGAATAAAGTTTCTCCATTAACCACTTGGTTCACCGTGTTTAAAGGGTATGAGTTTGACCCAGCCTACATCAAACCTCAGACAGAGTGAATAACATTGGCATGTACTGTCACTCAGAGCTGGCTTAAGTGAGAAATGTTTGAAGTATTCACTGCTTTATGGTATTCTGGTTATTGTTTGGATTATTTTGTATGGTTTCCTGTTTTTATTTCTGTTCTGTTTGCAGGACCTTGTGTGTCTCCATTCTTCTCCTATATCCACTTATCCAGAATAGAATCACAGTGAACCTGGACATTCAAGTGACTTCAAGTGTGCTTTGTCATTAATGTGACATAGCCAGCATCAATGCAACAGTTTTTCTACACAACAATAAGTGTGACTAAAAATGAATCCTACATGATGAAAGAATCCTTTCAGGATTTCACACATTTGTTACGTCGATACTCACTGCTGTGTTGTGAACAGATGTTGGGAAAACATACTCAGTCTAGCAATGAAGGCGGATTCCAGGGAACCGAGGTCTGGGAGGACTGGGGTGTCTGTTTTGGCAGTCACATGAGTAATGAAGCCAGTATCCAGGAAACACACGCGAAACTCACAGAACCGGCCTTGTTAAAAACTCGTCAGGCTGCCACACAGCCTCTGCCGCTTCAACCCGAGCCGTTGTCATCCACAGAAGTCGGCATTCTGTATAGTGATGGGGACTTTGAATAATTTACCATGTGGAGTGGGCAAGTTCACCTCCCTGAACTTTTTTTGCCCTCTGTTTTTTTTTTGGAAGACTTGAAAAAACTGGTGGGTAACATCTGGCAAGGTGGCTGGGTTGGGAGTCGGCCGTTGTGATAGCCAGTGGGACAGGCTGGGGAATTACGCCATGTGCACTGGGTGTGAGGGGGTGGTTCTGAAAGGGTGGTGGCTGGATTCGGACCCCGACCACAAAATGCTGCCAGAGATGCCCAGGACTGCTCCCCTGGGGGACGGATTAGCTGAGGGATGTGCTGGGGATAATGACCGAGAGGGACGTACGACTGCTGAAGCTGTGCGTGATGTTTATGTGGCGACATGGCCTCCCTGGCTGTCTGTGTGGGGGTTAGGGTTAGACGGCTGTGGCGTTTTTTTAAGTGCAGATGGTCTGCTGATACTCTTCATGTCGT
This sequence comes from Cyphomyrus plagiostoma, assembly GCA_019775915.2. NCBI lineage: Eukaryota > Metazoa > Chordata > Actinopteri > Osteoglossiformes > Mormyridae > Cyphomyrus > Cyphomyrus plagiostoma. Next base: position 26,689,311 of record JABFEA020000138.1, on the reverse strand, counting down.
TCACCTCATCCTTCTTTTCACTACTCCCTCCTCTCTCATCCTCTTCCCCTTATCTACAGCTCCCCCTAGTGCCTGAATGCTGCTGTGTTGGGAGCACTGTCTGGAAACCCCCCCCCCCCCACCACCACCACCACCTTTCTGTTCTGCTCATTCATTTTGCTTTTGCTCTCCAGGAAAAATCGGGGTGGGTGGGAATCTTTCACAGTTTTCCAGAAATCAGATGAGGCCCCAAATGCAGTGTTCCAAAGAGAATCTGCATTTCGTTAGAGACAAATTAGCTCAATTACCCTGCTAAGGCAGAGCCCTCTGAGCGCATCTGCATGCCACGCCATGACCCGCCAGAGCTAGCGTCTTGTGAAGCGTGTGCGAGCCAGCTGCTCCGTCCGAGAGGAGCCATGTCCTGCTCCGCCCAAACGCAAAGCCCGTTTTTTTCCACGTGTGTGCTTGTTTTCCAAAACCGAGCCAGCCTCCAAATCCTCCAGCCCAGCTTGAGTGTGGCTTGCATCATTTATCCAGGCACAGTTTCTCCTCTGAGGATCTGATCCGTACCGTGTTCATTAGAGTAGGAGACATACAGTTAAATGTAGCTGCTCCCTCCTTTTCAGTAACTACCAAGTAGCCCCCGTTGTCCAGTAAACTTTCACAGCCGAGAGGCTGTAATGGGTGACTGCTATTCCGAGAGCAGTAACATGTACCTGTTGTGGTGTTGGTGGCGAGTGGACCTGGGACATCGATTTTACACTGTGTTTCCTGTTTTGCCTTTGTGGTGGTTGTGCAATGTACTCAAAGTGAAATGCGGTAGCCCCTGAAACTGGGCAGTGGCAGAAAATTGCCATAGATTTAGCCGTAATGAAGTGATCATTGAGATCTAATGAATGGGACGGCTTTCAATTCGGATTAATCTCTTACAACATGACTTCCATTCGGCCGCTTAAATGAATCAGAATTGGACCCTCTCGACTAGAAATCTAATGCTTGTGCACTTTTTACTTGTGCTTCAGTCAAGGACTTTTAAATGTCACCTGAGTAAAAAAAAAAAGGAGGGAAAATTTTCAGAAGTTGCCATATGCATGGTCAGACATATGACCTGCAAGTGAATAACCCCGAGATCCCATTGAGGGTAATAAACCTCAGTGAGGGGAAGGTTTTAAGGGACCTTGGATCTTGCATGCATGTTAAGTCAAAGCCTGCGTGTGTGTTGTGCCCTAATGTGTGCAGTTTGGTGTGGTGGGGGGCGGTGGGGGAGTGGCCAGGTGTTGACGGGAAGGACTCGCTGTTTTTGCTTCAGACTGCCAGAGGGCTCAGCGTTCGACAAGAACTATAATTCATATGTAGACACTGAGGTATTGACAGTGCCAACATCACTGGCTCACCTTCAAAGGCATCTTAATCTAAGGTGTTGCCTGATGAGGTTTGTACAGGATTGGGTGGATTGAACTGATACTTAAAGTGAGATCCAGTACTATAAATACAGTAATGTTTTATAACTTAAAAATATATACTTTCTTGGCAGATGCTGTTTTGAAATGAGGTCGAGATTTACTGTACTACATGACTGCAAAACTGAAAGATATAATAGATTAAAAAATAGTAAAGTTAAAATAATTATAACTGAGAAATCAATATTGATTTAACAGAATTATGGGCACCATCATTAGTAGTGTGGGATACTGCTTTCATGGCTAAATTACACCCAGATCTTGACTCTGATAGCAGAGAAAATCTCGGATTTTGGATTGGCATCGGATTCTGTCCAATGGATGTGAACAGGATGAAGAATGTTTCCTACAAAACATGGCAGGATCCAGCCGTGGGCTGTAGCGATGTCATAGGAATCTGTTGTCCATTAATTCATCTTTAGTAATTTGTTGTTCAAAGGTATAGGATGTAGCAGGAAATGATGGGAAAGATTCAGATGTTTCAGTCAGATTGTTGCATAGATATTGAAATTCATTTGCTGTGATATGTTAACCTTGCATGGGGGGGCGTGTAGCACCGCTCTCACCCGAAGATCACTATTCACATTCTAAATAGCTGCATTACTGCGTATTCAAACTGCATTCGCATGCGAATGAACAACGCTGAAATGAGCACAGGTATGAGATTTGCTGCTCAGAGTGGCAATGCTGGCGCAAAGCTTCAGTGGCAGAGATGTATGCATGTGCCATGTTGTAGCCAATCAGTGTAAACACTACCCAGACATGCTCTTGTTTATTTGAGTCACAATGGGCGTATTTACACATTTCTTTACCCAATACCAACTGTCAGATTATCATGTCGTTATCATGCGAATAGCGCGATTTGCAAGTGGGTGATCAGATCTGCTTCGAGACGCAGATACTTAAGTCAGTCACTCCTTTTGTCTTTATTCGTATCACAAAGCTATAAAAATATATTTAGTTTCTACGTATATATATTTGAAAAGTAGACCGTCCAAGGTTTCTGAGGGTGTTTTAGAAATGTTTATATAACAAAAACTCTCAGAGTCGTTTAAACGGTTCAGCGAAATTTCTGTTATATCCCTCAGGCAGGACGGCCGACTCCAGGGGGTTAATGTCTTGAACCTCTCATATGATAATTCGATCATTAGTGTTTGTATATTGTGAGCAGTACAAGGGAAACTGATTGAAAAACATCAAGCACATGCAGGGATATACCTTCAGATTTAACCTGGAAAAGGTTATTTCCCTTAGGGAGTGTGAGTCATGTGACAGGTTAATACCAGGTATAATAATAGCTTACAATATGAGATGATCTACTCCATTCTGTGTCTGTTTTCACAGAACCAGTGAGGTGACAATCAGCAGCGGAAAGCTGAGAGGGATCTCAGAAGAAAGTTGTTGTGTGCATCTGGACCGTTATCTGACCGTGGACCAACTCTAAGACCAGTCCAAAGGAAGTGCTAATAAGCTGAATATCTGCAATAAACCATGGGAAGATCAAGATGCAAAGTGATCATCTGTTCGGCGCTGGGTGATGGATTGCTACCGTCTGCTTGGATATTATTCTTAGCCCCGCTTTGATGGTGTCCGTTTATACTGTTGCACTGAGGCCTTTGCCATACATAGATATGATTTAAAAAGAAACACATGAAATTTTAATAATTATAAAGTGAAACAAAGGAAAGAAGCAGAAACCTTTTTCACTAGACAAAAGGAGCTCTTCAGACACCCTCTGGCTGTTTTTTTGCAGAGCCTTCTCCATGCCATTATGTACTGGCAGAGCTCTGCAGCTTTGCGGCTAAATCAATGAGGCTGTGCGGTCTGACTAAGACAGAAGCATTCCCAGTGTTTATTTAAGGCCTCCTCCCCACTCTATGGAGGCCGAGCATAGCCAGCCGACCGGTGGGGAACGGTCTGCAGGGCAAGAGCATCCCCTGTCTGAGCATCCCCCGGAGGACCATCTGTCGCAGCATCAGCAGCTGCAGCAGGCTCCCTCCCGACCCCCCCATGGCTCTCATGGTCGACACCATCACCGGCAGCCTAAGCGTACTGACCTAGAGCGGCAGCTCCTCCGGCTGCAGCATCAGTCTTCTACCTCTGCAGCAGTACCGACGTGGCAGCTTGCAGATACCCAAGGTCCCTCTGGAGGAAACTTTCCCACAGCCTCTCAGTCATCTTCTTCCACTCAAGGCCTGCATGCCCAGGTAATAACATCACAATGCAGCCAAGAAGTCCAGGAGGGTGCCCCGCCCAGGCGGGAGCGTAAGCCCCAGAAGCCGGGAAAGTATGTATGCACTTACTGTGGCCGTCCTTGTGCCAAGCCTAGTGTTCTCCAGAAGCACATTCGCTCCCACACTGGAGAGCGCCCCTACCCCTGTGTCCCATGCGGATTCTCCTTCAAGACCAAGAGCAACCTGTATAAACATCGCAAGTCCCATGCCCACCGGATCAAAGCAGGGTTGGCTACCAGCAGGGAGGACTATAGCTTAGGTGGACCCGAGGGGGGTGCTCTGGGGGAGGATCCAGAAGAACCCACAGAGGGAGAAAGCACAGACTCTGAAGATGAAACAGGACAACATGCCCCAGTGTCCTCCCAGGATAAATTGACCTCACAGAAGAGTGGAAGCACAGAGACACCAAACATAGAGGAGCCACAACGAGCTGAGGACTCCCAGGCAGTTAAACAGAGACTAGCCATGAGGTTAAGTGAGAGGAAACGTGTGCCAGTAGCTTCTTCAGATGATCCACCTTCCTCCCTGGGCCCTGGAAGTAAGGGTAGCACAGAGTCAGGTTATTGCTCCCTTTCTGGGAGCACTGAGCTATCCCAGGTGAGCCCTCCAAATACCAATGCCAAAACATATGCTGAAATAATTTTGGGCAAGTATGGACGGCTGGGGCAACAGCAAAGGGGCCCTCATCACCAACACCTTCAGTCCTCTTCCACTTCTTCCTTAGGGCAAGAGGAAAAGACTATCCCTTTTACGGTGCCTAAGACACAGGTCATAGAGCACATCACCAAACTTATTACCATTAATGAAGCTGTAGTAGACACCAGTGAAATCGACAGTGTCAAGCCCAGAAGGTCTTCCCTCTCCAGGAAAAGCAGCATAGATCCCAAGTCAGAAGCACTTGGACCCAGTATCAGCAGTGCTGTTCCTATGAGTCTTAGTGGCTTTTCAAGTGAATCCCTCCGTCCCAAATTCCCCAATGTTGATTTGATGGCTGGTCAGGCTTCTACAGTGCCTCTCCTAAGAAGCCACTCAATGCCTTCCTCAGCAGGCCAGGGCGATTCTGCCACCACTTCTCGCAGTTTCCGTCTCAGTCATTCGTTTGACGAAAGGCAAGCTATGGTAGCAGAGATGCGTGTAGGCCACCATCACCGCATGCTGAAGCGCCAACCCGCAATTGAGGTACCGCTTGGAGCAGAGTTCATCCCTGAGGAGAATGCTCCCTCAGTTTCATCCTCCGTCACCCCTCTGACATCTGACCCAAGCCGAAAGCAGCGGCGTGGACCCAGACTTTACGAGTGTGAAGCTTGTGGTACTCGGTGTAAGAAAAGAGAGAGCTATGAGTCACACCGTCGCAGTTTCTGTACGGCACGCCAGTCTGAGGAACCCAAGAAGGCACCGGAGAGCAGCACTTATCGAGAGGATAGACCTCAAATGATGCATTATAAATTTAGGGCTATGGCAATGGCTGTGCGCAAAAGGAGGAAAGAGGAGAGTCTGGAGGAGGATCCTCCCAGCCCAGGACCAGCAGCTGTTTCATTTCCACTTAGTGCCCCTACCCCTGTACCGGGACGAGAAGATATGTTTGAGAGGGAGACTTCTTTGAGCACTTCCACACAAGTGGAACCAGACAGAAGAAGCAATTGGAAGGAGATCTCTGTGATCCAGCACACCAGCTCATTTGAGAAGCAGGAAAGTATGTCTGTGGAAAGCCAAGAGAAAGAGGAGAAACTAATTAGCGTGCCACTGCCCTCTGTGGAACATCAATTACCGCTGCCACTGAAAACTCAGCAGCAGCCACCGCCGAAACCACACCCAATATCCCGCTTGGTTCGCCAGCATAACATTCAAGTGCCAGAGATCCTTGTAACCGAAGAGCCAGATGCAGACATGGTGCCGGTCCCAACCACAGCTATAACATCATTGGCTAAGGAACCAGAGAAGGTGGAGGAATTCCAGTGGCCTCAAAGAAGTCAGACTTTAGCCCAGCTTCCAGCTGAGAAGCTGCCACCAAAGAAGAAACGCCTTCGACTAGCTGAGGCAACCCAGTCCTCTGGGGAGTCGAGCTTTGAGTCAGTTTCACTGCCTCGCAGTCCCAGTCAAGAAAGCAGCATATCCCATGCCTCTAGCCGATCTGCTTCCTTTGAGGATTCAGGAAAACCTGACTCTGAGGTGGCTCCAGCTGGTGCTTCTAGAAGCTCCCAGGGTTCCCACATGCTGACTGTTCCTTCTGCCCCACACCAGCATCACCATCCTCATCGGGAGATGAGGCGCTCAGCTTCAGAGCAGGCCCCTGCGAGCACCCAGCACCCTGCCCAGATCGTCGAAACCCGGAGCAAGTCCTTTGACTATGGTTGTCTCTCCCCACAGCGCTCCTCCACAACCTGGAGGGAGAGACGGAAGTGCCTCCTGGTGAAACATGCCACACTGGGGGAGCCAGATCAGGAAGATCAGCCTACTGGTCCATCTGCCAAACCTCGAACTCCTCTGGTCTGCCTGTCCTACACTACTCATCCAGCTCCATCTTCAGGTTCAGAGTCCAGCATGGCACACTCCTCCTCCAGGCATAGTCCAGATTCTTTAGCAAAGTCTGTACAGCTTCTTCAACCCTCACTGCCTTCTCTCTCCCAGTCAGTTTATCCCCAACATACACAAACAGAGACATTCCCCCAAGGACAGCTAGCTCAGCTCTTACCTGCCACAACAGGCATCACTGATGTCCCCTCTGCTCAGATCATCCCTCGAGCTTATTTGCAGACTGCTCCACCCCCACTCCACGCAGCTCAGCTCCGCATTGCAGATCACCTGGGTCTTCCTCTTCAGCCCTTCTCATCACTCCTTCCCTTGCAGTATCCAACTGGGGCTGCCCAGGCCCGCTACCTCCCCATGCCAAGTGGACTAACCCTTCAGGTTCCCACAGAACCCTTTCGGGAATCCAAAGAATCTTCATCCTCCTCGCAGACACCCATCCCCTATCATCACCAGCCTCACCATCCTCGCCCAATCATCGCACCCTGTCTAGAGCAGCTGGCACCAGTGGTATCACTTGTGGTGCCAGTACGTCTCCAGACCCACATTCCCACCTATGCCAGTGCAATGTACACCACCCTCTCACAGATTCTCGTAACCACCCAATCCCATGAGCCCATCTGCAGCTCCTCTATGGTTCTCATGAGCAAGCTAGAGGAGCGTACACTGCAGAGCCCATACTTAACGATCCCCACTTCAAAGAGTTACCTGCCAATGACCCTACCTTTGGAATTGGAGCTCAGGATGGGTTCTGAAGACGGATATGGGTCAACAAGTGTGGGTGGGAGCAAGCGCATGCTCTCCCCAGCTGGAAGCCTGGAGCTCAGTACTGAGGCACAACGGCAACAGAAGCGTGTGAAGGAAGAAGAGGAAGAGGAGAAGGAAGACAGTGAAGGCATCAGAAGAGGAAGTGATGGTGAAAAGGCTAAAGACAAGGTGGCTATTGAAGCTGCTCTGGTGCATGAAAGCAAAGAGAAGGTGGAGGAAGCAAAGGAAGAGGAGTCAGAAGAAGACAAGGGCGAGGCAGCACCCTCCAAGGAGGAAGAAGAGGAGGAGGGCATAAGAATCCGGGTCTTGGGTCCAGAATGTCACAAGGGGCCATCGTACCATAGCCTTCATACCACCACCTCGGTCAGCTGGTGCTACCTGAATTATGTGAAACCCAACCCATCCCCCCAGAGGGACCCCCAGGCTTCTGTGTACTCCTCCTGGTGTGTCAGCATGCACAACCCCAACCTTCCTGGCCTTTCCACCAAGGTGGCACTTGCGCTGCTGCGCTCGAAGCAGAATCACAGCCTGGAGACCTACACCACAGCCATGGCGCCACAACCCACTGCTGGCAAGCTGGTTCCAGCTAATGCCAGGAAGCCACGTATGACTGAAGTAAGTCTAACAGCCATCATGTTTAGGTTACATTACTGACATCATGCAGTAAATTGTTTTTGAATCACAATCAGTTTTTCCCCCCCAGTCAGTTGTAGAATGTTGTGTCAGCTACTTGCTTCATACTCCTCTATCGGATGAAGAACTTCTTCAGCAATAGCACACCTGGGGGAGAGTGCTATTCCCTTGATTCCATCCGCAGCCACCTAGCTGACTGTAGATGCCATGGTTGAGAACTTAGAGCCAGAGAAACCCAGCCCTCTGATTAAAGCTTAGCCATATCAGAGAAAAAACTCATATTGCGATATTTAAAATTTTGGTGATAAGAATGGTAATATTTACCAGTATAAACTGTAGCCAAATAAAATGAATTATCTTCGTAAAGAGTATGTCAGATAAGTTGGTCGTCTTGCTGTGAGTTGTGCCAACAGACAAAAAGTGGTGCAGACAAATTATATGGTCAACATTGTCTCTGTGGAATGTGAAGAATTCCATACATCAGAAGACACATGTCCTTTCGGGATGAGGTCTGGTTCGGTTTCTTGCTCCTCACTAATTTTTGTTAAATGTTTTACAAATGCATGCAGAGCTCATGCAGAAGTAGAGGCAGTAAACTGAATTATTAAGATATAATAGATATGTTGATGATCTAACCCACGCAGAGCTGTGTTTGCCCTTTGAGCCTCCCTGCAACCGCAGTGCCCAGTCACTCTGGTAGAGCACGCCACACTTTACATGCAAGTGCCTTAGAATTCTGTAAAAAAGTACTTTAAACTCAACAACAAAAAATTTCTGTAGTATTAAACTACATAGTATAGTACACCCACTTCTTCTTTAGTGACTACGTCAAGTAGCGACCATTAAAACCACTAATAAAAACAAAATCATTTCTAACCAATGGACAACCAATGTACACATTTATGAGAAAATTTTGTATGCTTGCCAACAATGCACACAAGAGTGAGAGTAATGCTGATGTAACTGTATAAGAATTTTATCTGTATAAAATAGCAGCAACCATCAAACTTGGCAGCATGAAGCACACAGTGATGCCTAGCCTATCGTGATTTTCACTTAGCGTCCATTTCACTTAAATCTTTAATCTTTTCTAATTTTACCTTAATTCCTCCAACTGTATATCCAGCTGTATTAACCATTGTGATTTTAATTTACTGTGTATTAACACATAAGCTAAACAATTATGATAAATACATAAGGGATATAGAGCTTTGGTAGGTGGCAGTATGTCCTCTAGAGTCTTGGAGGTGCACACTGATGAGCTCAAGCCTTCATTGCAAGCACACTTATACACTAAGCAATTTCACTATGGAATCAATAAAGTTTTTTCTGGTTCTGATTCATATGTAAGGTTTACTTAAAGCCTCATGTTGCAAAACACAACAGTGGGAGTGACATAAACTTGCAGGAGTGAGATACTTGCATGAGTGACCAACTTATAGGAGTGACATATACTTGTGCAAATAACATAAAGTTGTAGATGACATACATTTTGTAGGTTTGACATACACTTGTGTGAGTGACATACATTTGTAGGAGTGATATGAATTTGTGAGTGAGTTCCCCTCTGATCTCGTCATTTCTGTACTATGTGGTGTAGAGGAGAACCGCTGAAGTCGTCTTTGTTTGTCCTGAGTATAGGTACGAGACACACCTCCCCACACCCCCTTTGAAGTGAAGGAGGCTCCTCCACCTGAGAAGGAGGAGGAGAAGAAAGGGAAGCGGGAGGAGGAAGCGCCCTCCACATCCAAACGCTGTGAGCCATCGCGTATCCGGATCTTCGAGGGCGGGTAAGCAACTCAGAGGCAGAAAGAGACCCTGTGTCCCCCAGTTCATTATAGTCATTAAATAGTGATACGAAGTGCACTCCTTAAACCACCACAGTGTCCTCATGTTCTCTGTTAGCGAAACACAGAGTCAGTGGTGCAAAATTCGGGTTTTATGAAAACTAGAAGGATGACTTTGATGCAGGTGTTTACAAAGATCATATTTTGAACATTAATCAGAAGTTTGCATCTGAATCTTAGTGTTAAGCTGCACTGTGGATGCAGTCATTCCTCCCAGTTCTCACAGTGGGCTTTGAGCCAAGTAGAGGGAAGGGGGGCACCTTTGTTCACTGTGGACCCCTGTAGCTGGTGGTCAGGCATGGAAATACCTGCGGTTGTGAAGCTCTTCAGCTCAAGGGTAGAAAATAACTCGCCTCACAAATGGCCCTTAACAGAAGTGGACGGATGTGTATGTTGTTTACATAGGTGGAGCAGGGTCTGCGTAGGAATTTCAGGGGTGCGTGTTGTTACGTTGGTCTCCTAGGATCCCGCCTTTAACACCTTACAGGTTCCACCTAGCCGCACCATGTCATTTCATAGCATTGTTATTGCCAAGAGGTGTAGGTTACCTTCCCTGTTTTAAACTGCTTTATCTGTATAAAATTAATTATTGGTTAGGATTTTACTTTAGTTGAATCTATTCAATAAAAATGGCCTCGAAACGATCACATAAATTTAAGTTGAGCCTCAGGTTTATTTTATCTTCTCCTGAAAAGGCCAGAATTATAAATCTTATTTTGGGGGGAATAATGTAAAAAGAAAGATATCGCTCCCCACCCACATGCCATCTCAAAATCACTGCTGAGCTGCCGAATCTCCTTTTCACGCTCTTTATTCAGTAAAGTGCCGTGAAGGTGTATCACTGAATGACAGCACCTCTTCTCATTGGCCGGAAGTCACATGTCCCGTTGAATGTCACCTGCTGTCGATGTTGCTCTCAGTGTTGGAGGTGTGGTGCAGATGTTTCTGTCTATGGAGGTGTGGTGCACACATTCTGACTGTGATGTTCTTGCAAGTGAGTTCCGGGGCCTTAATGCTCAGAGAGTAATCAGGGGAACAGCTTGGAAAATCTAAGCTGGGAAAGGTCAATTTATGCTGGAAAGACCCTGCCAGGAAGCCTTTGAATGGGGTAATGCTGGTAGAAGTGGAGGGGGTGCTGTTTGAGCTGTTTTCAGGGTACTTATGCCTGGGTGTTCCTGTGACGGCCACAGCAGTAGTGTAGCTTTGGGAAGCACTGGTGGTGTCACAGGAGGGACGTGACTGCATGTGCATGCCTGTGGCAGGTGCTGGAGCGTTACTGCCAGGCCAACAGAGCTGGGTCTGTCGACGGCCTCAGCCCCACGTTGACACCCTTTACGTAACGTGCAGCTGGACTCTGTTTACACAGAAAATTCAAATCCTCTGACTTTGCAAGGGGGAATACTGGAGCACTTTGAAGGTACTTTTTGAGAAAATTCGTTTCCAGCCAGGTCCGGGCACAAGGAAAGTCTCTGTCCATGTAGTTTTCCCCCAAATGGGATGGTTGCCTTTACTATTAAATTTATTTTTTGTCCTCAGCATTTCCTGAAATGAAACCGACTTCAGAGCGAGGGAGTTATTTTGTACATGGAGGTGTGACAGGACAAGGGCCAGGGCAAAGAGGGACAGGAGAGCACAGCAGTGGGGAGGTGTGGTGTCCGGGGGGGACGGGGGTTAGGGTGAACACATAATGCGGCCTGTTTACGCCGCAAGCCAGCGTCGACGCAGCGAAGGGCAGGCTCCCTCCCCCTTGTCTCTCTCCTCAGACTTCTCTCCTGTCTGCCTTCCTCTCCTGTCTGCCTTCCTCTCCTGTCTTCCCTGTCCCATCTTCCTCCTGTCTTCCATCTCTGTTTCTTCTCACCTTCCTCTCCCCACTCGCCTTCTGTCCCCCTTTTATTTTTCTGTTCGGCAATCCTTACTTTTTATTCTGGGCTCCCTCTCTTTCTTTCTCCCCCCCCCCCCCGCTCTCTCTCTCTCTCTCTCTCTCTCTCTCTCTTTGCAGTTCTCTCTGAAGCGCGGGCCAGGCTCTGGGCACAGGAATACGCGCTGTCATCAGAGAGGTAGACCGCTCCCCGCCCTCTCGTCTCGCCACCTACGTATGTCCGGTCTCCCTGGCAGTTTATTCGTGAGCTGCGGGGACAGGAGAAGGCCCCGGTGGCTTCGGCTTTCCGCCGTGACACATCCCAAACTGGTGCTGTCGTGTAAATCTGTGTTCCTCACCGTGCAGGATATGTCCATGTTTCACATCAGTCCCGCAGCAGCATAGCAAGTTGAGAGAAGGCAGCTATTGGCCTTCAAAACCCTTGATAGACTCGCTAGAGCGTTAGCGGGCGGGCTGACCTAGATTGGGTCTTGAAGACCCATCATGGACAAAATTCTTGCCTTACATCAGGTCCAGATCTTGTCCCTGGGTGGAGAGGTCAGCACCACTGTCAGAGAGTAGCATTTTCCATGCTCCGTGACTGGTGACCAAAGTGTTCTCGATGTACGTGCATCCACGCACACGCACACACACACACACACACACACACACCAACCTCACTGCTTTTAAGCAGATGACCTCATTCTAACACTCTCACAACCCAGTTTCTATAAATACTCAGCAATCCATCCATCCATCCATCCATCCATCCATACTTCCATCCATTTTCCGAAACCGCTTAATCCCACTGGGGTCACCGGGGGGGACCCATCCCGGGAACAATGGGTGCAGGCGGGAACCAACTCTGGACAGTCGCCTACTCAGCAATCCAATTATTATTATTATTATCATTATTATTATTATTATTAACTATATGTTTTCATCCTGATAGAGCGGGAGCAAACCTGAAAGTATAGAAGCATTTAATGCATATGAGCAAATGTAGTGGCTATATGCTGAGTGGAGTTCTCACTCACAGAACAACAGTGGTCTCATTTATCAAACTCTGCCTGAATTTCATTGTGAAAAAATACATACACATGAAAGGAAAAAAATGTGCATGCACAAAAAGTCTCAAATCTGTCGTGCACGTATTTCCACTCAGAACTATCTAGTAAACGTGCGTTCATGCACAAACCTGAGATCTTGCCCAGTCGCCACCCACAAATGACCAGAAATACTAGATGCAAATGAACTGCGGCTCATATAATAGGCAAATAAAACCTTTCAAATCAAGTCCAATGATAGCGGCTACGTAAACAAATACACAAGAAGAGACATTTTGAGCAGTGTGCGGTGGAGGCACGACAAAATAATATACTTCGGGCATTTTTCCAGATTTGTCCAAATTGTTGCATACGTGAAATTGTCACACTGCTGTAAAAATACACATTTTTTCCTGCAAAATTTTGTTTCATAAATCCGGGATTTCGTGTAAAACATTGTGTATTGTGTCAGACATCTTTTTGTACACTAGTGACCAAAATTGTGGAAACATTTTCAATTTTTAGAGATTGCGGAACTTTAACTGTTGCTCCAATTACTCAGATAATCATCCAGTGTATATCTGTAACATTCTTTGATTGTTTATAAATATATTACTGCCAATATTTGCGTAGTAATTTTTAAAGCGTAATGCCAAAAATGGTAGGCGTTTCCTCATTTTTGGCCACTAGTGTATCACACAGATTTGATAAATGAGACTCCAGGTGTCTTGGGATACTGCTGAGGTGGATGTCATGTGGGGCTCGGGTCTCCTGCTCCCCAGCGCCCCCTGTGGTGAGACTGATCTGGCAGAGGCAGTGCTATAGAACAAGCAAGGCCCTGTAACCCAAAGGCAGCTGATTCACGTCCCAGAAGGGTTCTGCAGTTGTGTCTAGGTGCATGTAAGCCACCTGTTCCCATGAGCTCATTTTGCCTGGAAGGGTCAGTTTAGCAGCAGTTCAGCTGCTTCGCAGCGTTCAGGCTGGCCTCCCCGTGCCGCCGTCCATCTGGGCACCTCGTGCGGCGTCTGCAGGGACAGTTTGGCCTCGGAACTGACTCAACCGTGACTCACGGCACCCCGGCCGCTGCCACTTCTCCATGGCGAGAGCCGGCCCGTCCGTCAGATCGCCTGGCACGTGTGACGGGTCACGCCTGAGAAGACTGAGATTCAGAGCTCTCTGGCGAGAGTGTGCTGGGCCTGTGGTTTGTTCGAGATGCTGCGCCCAGCGAACAGGGATGGAGAGCCACGACCTTGAGCGTGTGTGGTGTCCGATGGCGACGCTAAACTGCTGTCTGCTTGCTGTCCATGGATGAGGGTTCGGTGGTAATCATGATCATTCGATTATAATAACCAAAAAAAGGCTCCTTAGAATTCCGGGAGTGTGAACGGCAATGTGTCTCTCCACAATACTGGGCTCTCCCCTTGGTGCCACCAGACGCACACAAAATGGTAATCTGTGGTAATGCAGGACCAGGATTCATCACTGAACATGGTATGATGCCGCTTATTATCAGTCCAGGTCTCTCGGTCTCTGTGCTGGTGTTAACGGCAGCCTAAGCTTGGGACAGTGAATCTGTAGTCCGGCTAATGCCAGTCGTCGAGACACTGTGTGGGACGGCACAGGGTGTTTTAGAAAGTTCAATATCTGTGTCCAGATGGCAGGTGCAGATGTCATGGGGTTCTGTAATGCCTGGCGCACAATATGATGTTCCTCCCTTGGTGTGGTCTGTCTTGGGAAACCGGAACCTTCACGACGTGTGTGGGTGCCCTCACGTGTCCATTGGTTTTAACATTGGGTGACTGTGACATCTGCATGCCCCACATGCCGGGCAATTGCACGATACGACCAGTCGGCCTCATGCAAACCCACAATGTGACTCCTATCAAACTCCATCAAGTGCTGGTAATGGTGTCTAATGCATCTACAAGCCCTCCTCTGTGTCTGGAGACTAGACGTGCCAGTGACTTGTAAACTGAATCATTTATATACCTATCGCTGGTCTGCACATGTACCAGATTACATCCAAATTGCACCATTACATCTTGCCTTATTTTGTCACTTGTTACTGAGTGTACACATACACAGACACACACACACACACACAAGTTGGTCATCCTATCTAAATGGGAACCGTCCATTTATCTCTATGGGAAAAACCCTAATCCCATCACGACACCCTTAACCTCTACCCATCCCTAACCATAAGTAACCAACCCAAATACAAGACTTTTGGCATTTTTGCTTTTTTGATTCCATTCACAAATTTTTATAAAACTCAGGTTATGCAAATGGGGACCTCAAAAGATATACTGTTAGAATATTTCTGAATGGAACTTTGGAACTTTTTTTTGGAAGTTGGAAGTACAGATATATAAGTTTTTGGATTCATTTTTGAAGACGACAACCATAACATGGGTGCTAGTCCATTCTGGTACAGTTTCCAGAACGGGCCTCAGAAGCAGAAATAAGCCCCACCACCCTCCCACAAGAGTAATGGTCTGGTAAATATTAATAAGCCAAAGTAAACGTGATTTTTATAGGGTGCTACAGCAGACTTGCTTGGAGTGTGGTGTGATGTGTGCCCCCCCCCCCCCCAAGTTTATTGGTTTATTTTTGGCAACTGTGTGGATGTGGCTGTCCCGCCCCATTTCTACTGTTGTCACTGGCAGCCTTCGCCAGGTTGGGGGGGGGGGGCGGCAAATTTTCCAGCCTCTCCCGTTGTGTTACGGCAGCTAAAATGAGCTTTTGCTGGGGTGGCTGAGGATTGGGGGTTGGGGTGCGGGTGGGCGTGGGGGCATAGTGGTTACGCAGTGAGCCAAAGAGGTGGGCCCTCGGTCAATGGGAGTCTCCTGCCAGTTTGAAGCAGCCTTCCCAGCCCTAGGGGCCCTCTGCTGGTGCTGTGGCCCCTGCAAACAGTTGTCAGGTGCTATAACATGACATTAAGATCTTTCAGTTATCTTTATTAAGTATTTGTGTTTAATGGAGGGGCTTTAAAGGGCCTGTGTCACTGCAATTAGTAATATAACTGTGATTATACATTCCCTTGGCTGCACATTATTCATTTAACTTTTTTTCCTGTTCATTTCCCACTTTACTGTAACAGCACACTTGCCATTCATTTTCAGCTCCTACCTCAAGGGTACAACAGCCGTTCCTCTGGCAGGATTAGAAGTGACAGTCTTGAGTTCTGATTCCTTAGCCTCTGTGCAGTCTGCTTATAATGTGAGGTGCTGTTTATGCTGTTTGTTTACTTGAGCTGCTGGTACCCCTTCTAAGTTACTCTCAGTTATTGCATTAAGGGTCAGATCCTTGACCCGTAACAGGAAAGTCAGGGAGATTTTCCACCGCTAGAGCACCAGTGAGGGTGTTACCTGAAGCAGCGTTGTGGCCTCATCCACAATAAGCCCTCTGTCCGCCGGCCTGCTGGGTTTTACACTTATGAAGGAGCACATTAGCTACTGGGCTGATTATGTCAGGTGGTTTCTGTCTGGCTGCAGCAGTGTGTTTGTGTCTCTGTCTGTCTACACCGGGATAAAAATTCTTCCATCTCACCCCGCAGGCAGATGCCCAGAGTGGCCGTCCTTGTGGTTTAGTTTGTAATGTCCCTTCTGTGCATGCATGTTACCAGGCAGGTATTTGGGAAGACAGGGATACCTGGGCATTTGGGAAATCTATTTTTTGACCCCCCTCGCCAGTGAGATGATAGAGAAATTATGAAATACATAAATATATATTTTTTTTACCATGAGAAAAACTCTCAGATAGTAGAGAGTGAGAGCCATTCAAATATGGAATCTCACAGGGGTGTCAATCAGAGCCGTGGACGAGGCTCTCTCACCATCTCTGACATCTCCAACCATCTGCTCCGACAGCAGCCTAGGCCGCGGTCGTGGGGGGGGGGGGGGGGGGGGGGGGGGGGGGGGGGGGGGGGGGGGGGGG
>JABFEA020000138.1:26602399-26618495 GCA_019775915.2 Cyphomyrus plagiostoma | reverse complement strand
GCACTGCCTTTTAAGTTGGAGCTGACAAGGTAAGAGTCGATCCACCTGGTGTGACACGCCCCTCCCGGGCCGGGGCCATGACACCTGGTATCTCCGTCCCCGACCCCATTGCACTTCAAGCCGCATTTGATGGGCACAGATGACTGGCCGGCTGCACCTCCCACTCCCGCTTATGATGTAAACCTGCCCCGCCCGGGGTAAAGGGCCTGGAGACTGTCCACGGTGACTCACTCCTATCAAGAGATATAAAATGACTGACTATAACAACAGTGCCATCGACTTCACTACCATTCCTGCCATGGAACCTAACTGTGCATAATGTTCAGAAAAGCAAAGCGGTCGGTAAACAGCCAAGTGCCTTATGGAGCTATGGAGTGATGAAGTGCCTTATAAGCAGAGTCCTGCTTATGCTTTAGTTTGCCTCCAGAGGCACATTGCAGTTTAACCCCACTGGCATCCCATTTAAGGCATCTCCTGCCTATTAACCTCACTGGCATCCCATTTAAGGCATCTCCTGCCTATTAACCTCACTGGTATCCCATTTAAGGTGTCCCCTGCCTATTAATCCCACTGGCATCCCATTTAAGGTCTCCCCTGCCTATTAAACCCAATGGCATCCTATTTAAGGTCTCCCCTACCTATTAACCCCACTGGCATCCCATTTAAGGTCTCCCCTACCTATTAACCCCACTGGCATCCCATTCAAGGTTTCTCCTGACTCACTGTAACTCTGTACTGAATAATCAGTTACAGAAGAAGGATGGATGAATGGATGGATATCACTGCCTTCCTTTGCTATAAAGCTTAGTAGGTTTTTGCAATGTTTTGTATGTAAAGAACTTCTGAACGTTTTTCACCTCTACCTCAACAGATACTTCAGGGTGTGTCATGCATAGAGTTATGCATTTTTTTACCACTTATTATATGGATGATGTGAGTATATATCCCAACAAAATCTTTCAGTTTCTGGGTAGAAATGCCTAGTTGTTGCAAAGATGCTTGCAAGCTCATTGTATCAAGTCATGCGACATCTTTGCCAGAATTCAGCGTTCTGCCAGGAAAGCATGTTTCAGTCTTGGTCGCTCATTCAAACCTATGGATTGGCAGCAGATTTTACAGCATATGGAAGTTCTTGGAACTGATAACACCGGCATTATGGTGGTTTCTCCCTCTTATTACTTGCTATAAAAAGTCATAATGGATGTTTGAAGTCGTCTCTGCCCCAGCTAGAGATAACCTCATTGTCACCACCCAGCCAGACCAACGATTTCACACCCTAATTACATAATCCTGTTTGCAAGAAGCATATCTGATGATCAAAGTTTTAACAGAGCCGCTCCCCCATGCTTGATATGGAGACAGCTGGCCATAGCCCCTTCAAGAAAAAGCGTCGCGGTCCAGCCGTCCAGTGTATGACAGGATATTCCTAATGCAGCCTACACGGTTAAATAATTACTTTGCTCTCTAAACATAAAATGTAGTGTTTACATGTCCCATATAGGCATCTATCTATCTATCTATCTATCTATCTATCTATCTATCTATCTATCTATCTATCTATCTATCTATCTATCTATCTGTCTATCTGTCTGTTTGTCTGTGTACCATGTAGTTTGTGTAGTGTGGAGTGTGGGTCACATGAGTACTACATTTAAAACAAGGTTGAAAATATATTTTTACTCTTTAGTATCTGTAGTATACTTTAAACTGACAGTTAAAATGTGATCATTTTATTAATTCTCTTTTTTCGTCAACTTATTTATTTATTTGCTTCTGTCTTCGTGTTTTATTGTGTTTCTGCATCCCACTTTGACACAAGGTTTATGAATGAAGAAGTGGCTGATTGATTTCTCTGCTGCTGCAGCCTACATTCCCACGTCTGCCTGCAGTTATGTGAGGTTTGCATGCTCTCCCTGTTTCTGCAGGTTTCATACAACTACTCCTGTAGTCCAAACATTGTTTGCTTATGTAAACTGCTTATGTTTCTCTAAATTGCTCATAGTTTGTAAATTTGTACCACGTGATGGACTGGCATCCCATCCAGGATGCTCCTGCCTTGCGCTTCCTGGAATAGGCAGCAGATCACCATGACCCAGTATTGGGTAAGCTGATCTGGACATCCAAAGACAGCTTTCCTTTAGCTAGTCTGGACAAGCTTTTGTCATTTCAACTTACAGATTCTCTCGATTTATTAAGCACATCTCTAAAATAACAAATAACATTTGGAAAACTATGAGTGTAATCCCCACACCACAATGCCACTTCTATATAGCAGAAAATACTTTCTCATTGTTTCACACAAATTGCATATACTTTAGTGCAAGTATGCAAACGATCAGGTACAACATGTCAAAACAGTTTCACAGTGAAATTATTTTACTTCAAAAACCATATATGCAAGTGATCATTGTATAAATTTCAAACAGTTAACCAAGCTTGCAAAATGATTTAAAAGTATATTCCATAAACTGCAGTAACATGTCATTATTGTATTTTTGGTTCCGACGGTACTTTTTTGTCATTTTCCTGTTTTTGTGTTATACAGTGGAACTTTTTTGTTTCCTATTGTACTGTCTTGAGATATGAAGAAGTTACATGTGAACATTTGAATGTTTTGCCTGTGAACTTCACATACTGTAATGTAGAGCCTTGCAATGTTAAAACTGGTGTTTTTGACATGAATAAGTATCACTTTGCTAAAGAAAAATGATCACTTAGTGAAAATGCGAAATTGGGAACCAACTATCATCCAGAATTGTAGACCTCAGGGGCATATTTATACTGACATACTTACACTAATATTTTGACAATATATCTAAGCATTTTTTCTCTCATGGTTAAAACGATGCTGATTGTAGTTTTTACTTTGGTGGCACTGATTGCTTCATTTGCTTGAGCTTTTGCAGCTAAACCATTGTGTTGTGCTGAAAACAAGAACTGTTTTAAAAAATGTTCTTATAGTCTTTAGAATGTTTATGTTTCATGAAATGTGCCAAAGCAATCCAGAAAAACTGTGATATTCAGCCGGCGGAAGTGAATGTTTGAAGCATTAGATCAACCAGTGATCAACTGGTTTCCTAAAGTAGCTCAAAGGTGCATCTCATGAACGTTCAAGCATATATTTTTAGACCATAACACAGCGCTGTAATTCCTGACAATGGAAAAATGACAGGGAAATTAACCAAGGACAGAGACACACTCCTGATGAAATAAGGGCCACAGCTGTGGACCATGTCCTCAGTCATGGCCTTACGATGGCTGAAGGGTGCAGCCAAATGTTGGGAGAACAACCGTGTCCTCAGTTATTCAAATGTTTCATAGACACAACGGGTGTGTAATCCAACAATGAGTACTGTATACTTACTGTAATGATTTGTATTACAGTATTCCACCTGCATTTTAAAGTATGCAGTACATATCCTTTATACAGATACACAGTGTACATAGACCATAACACACAAACACACACGCATACATAAGTCTGTATACACCGTGACATTTTTTTGAAATTGTACTCAATCATGTTTTGCAGCACTGTCCCCCACATAGGACTGCAAAATTACTTCACAGTGAAGGCATAAGGACAAATTTTCACACACCTACAGGAGGTCACGCCATGGTCATAGCAAATGATACCATTTGACTGAGGGAGATACAGTGTGCCGGCACAGAAGACAATGATATCTTTGAATTCATCCACACTGTAAGCATCTCAACTACTGACAGAGCGCCGAAAAGAACTCAAATGAGCATGAAACAGCTGTACCGTGGGCCATTGGGTAGGAATGGTGACAGAGTGAAAGAGCTTCAGTAACAATATCTTTAAGTAAAATATGTATGCCCATACAGTAACTGTACTTTTACAGTAAACGGAAAAACTTTGTATAGTGGTATGCAGTGACGGACAGTGACACCTGTGCTGGAAATACATGTAATTCACAAAGTTAATTTTTTTGCATAACGGAACTAGAATCAAGTGACCCTCCTCATAGTTGCATATTCCTGGATGAGGCTGGCTTCAGCCTGGCCAAAGCAGCAGGTATGGTCGAAATGTCATCGGCCACAGAGCTACTGTCGATGTGCCAGGCCAACGGGAACGGAACTTCGCTCTGTGTGCCGCTGTTTCAGAACATGGTGTGATATTCCCATTATAGGGTCATACAACAAACAGCATCTCCTTACCTTCTTAGACACCCTCTACAGGAATCTCATCCCTGATGATGAAAGAGATGTGATTCTAGATGTCTTACCAAAGTATGTGCTAATTTGGGATAATGTGAGTTTCCATCACTCAAACACTATCAGGCAAAGGTTGGTGACCCACTACAGGATGCACATGGAAATCTTCCCTCCCTGTTCTCCATTCTTGAGCCCAACTGAGGAGCTCTATTCAATGTGCAGGTGGAAGGTTTATGATGGCCAGCCACATACCCAGAAGAACCTGCTGGCTGCTATGGATGCAGAATTCGAGCAGATGCCTGCAGAAGTTAAATAAGTCTTACTAAATGATTCTTTCCATAGTTTACATCAGAAAATACGTACAATGTATACTTTTATATTGATAACATGGCTAAGCTCATAATTCAGTTCAATTCAAAACAATTTTTATTGCCATTAACACAATGTGCAGGTACATGTGTTTGTTTGGAAGGAATGGTGGGATGGAATGTTTACCATCTTGTTTTTGAACAATGATACAAGGACTTGTCATTCTGATGGCATTGACAAGTTCATTGACCTATTTATTTACCTTTGAGGGATAAACTAAGGATTTTGTGAAAGTAACAGGCTTTTGCAATAAAATCCATTGTATGGTGAGGTTTGTACAAATTGCTTGGAGAAATGCATTTACTGCTTTGCAAATGCAAAGGATGACTTGAGAAATGTACCAAAGCAACTGAGAGAAATTATAAATAGTAAAACCCTAAAATAATAACAGATAACTATATCTGATTCTTCCTCAGCATTACTGTGTTCAGAAAGCATGAGAAAATATCTGACAAAATATCCAAAATATTCAGCAGAAATGCTGTCAGACATGTTTCTGAGCAAATGGAAAGATGATAAATTTAACATACCTGACAAACCCTAATTCCTTATTGGTTAAAAACCAGGAGGGGGCGGAGACCAACCATAAAACTCAGTTTGCTCAGTGCTCCTTTTGGCATGCATTAGTGTCTTCAAGTCAGCCTTACATCTAAGGACACCTAGACAAAGAATATGTCAAAGGGTGGTAAATATGCATGAAACATAAAGCAGGTCAGATGTAAACATGGGTACTCTCTATACCCAATATGTCAGAGCAAAACAACATTCTGATGCATATCCAGGTGGCTGCACGTGTGTTCGCGCAGTGCGTGCTTGTGCAAACGTTTGACGTCAAATGCCCTTTCAGCTTTTTTTGTTCCTATTCACAGTTTCACTTGTGTTCATTGTGACCTTTATGCAGCTGAAATGAAATGACAATGGGGCAGCATACGCCAGCCAAAAAGGGTTCATAACTTAGAGGTCATGAATACTGAGTGTATAGTGAAGCATAATGGAAATTATATGTGCGTATTCTAATAATCGGTTTTGGACTCAGAATCTGAGGGGAACTTGTTTGCAATATTTTTTCAGTAGAAATACAGACTTTTTTAGAAATGCACCGTGCTGTAAAACAAGTGTCTTGAGCGGAAAAACAAACAGTAAAATAAACTATTGACCAGTGTTTATTTTCTAATGTTGCTTATTTTAATTACAAAATTTTAATTGTTCTTCTGTCAGACAGTTTGTCTCGATTGCTAAGGTGGCCAAATTAATTACCTTTTCAAAAGAGCGTTCCTTTCACCAATTCATTAAAAACTTTAGCACATTGCTTATTTAGTAATTGCCAGTACATCATTGGTCAAAATTACGCAGTGATGAATACAATTTTATCAGATTAAATTTGTTATTAGGTGTCTGTCGAAAAAGACGTGTCCTGATCTGCATAAGCCACCTATGCACTTACTGTTCTTCTGGATTGCTTTGGAACATTTGTCAAATGACAATTAACATTTGTAAAATGACTGTAATCCCCAAACCATGATGTCACTTATGCGCAGCAGAACATCCTATCTGATTTTTTCACACAAATTTCCAAATGTTTTCTTACATGTATGCAAATGGTCTTCAACGATTGTGATCATTTGGTACAATTTTCAATTGATTTAGTCTTATTGGTAAAAACATGGATTGCATGGGTGCAGTTTCCCAATGTGATAACTATACACCCAAAACCATATAAGAGATCATTGTGTGCATCACCACAGGCAAAGCAGTTCACAGTTCAGTTCACTGAGTCTGTGTCCTTCGGAACAAAATACAAATTTTAACATTAAAAACATGTGAAATTTAAGAGTTACAATTACTGGAGTGAAGGTGAGGTTCTGAAATGGCTAAGATGACAAATGTAGACAGATATCATTGCAAGACCATTGCGCACGCACACACACGTACATATATGTGTGTATTATGTGACTTGGCATTTCTTTGATGAAGAATGGAGAAGTATAGACAGCTCTGAAAATTGTTGGTTTAAGCCAAATCACTGACACAATATCAAATGTAATTAGATTTTCATATATACTAAATTGGTTGGTTTTCGGACAACTTCAACTAATGGCCACAAGGTGGCAAAATTAATTGAGTTTCCAAAAGAGCGTTCCTTTCACGGATTCCTTAAAAACCATAATACATTACTTATATTGTCATTTTAGTAATTGTCAATATATCATCAGTGAACATTACGCAGGGATAAGCACGAGTTAATCAGATTAAATTTATTTTTTTAATTTCAAATTTAGTATAAGTGTCAGTTTAAAAAACTGATAATCTACCTGTGTATTTACTGTTCTTCTCGACTGCTTTGGCGCATTTCTGAAGTGACAGTTAACATTCGCAAAACATTCCTACATCATGATGTCACTTCTGCACATCAGAACATCATGTCCCGTTTCACACAAATTTCCAAATGTTGTAGCATATGTATGCAAATGGCCGTCAAGCATATGTATGCAATAGTCACCATTTGGCATAATTTTCAGTTGCTTTAGTCTTGTTGTTAAAAACTGTATTATATAGTTTATCGTTGTATTAATTATACACCCAATAATATATTCGATCGTCGCACCACATGCAAAAGTGTTCACCGAATTTTCAAAATGATTCAAAAATATTTCTCAGAAATTGCCGTGATACAGCAAAGTTGTATTGCGTTCTAGAGTGTTTTTTGACTGACGGCAAATGGTGGCAATTGTGTGAAGAAATTAAAAATGATGTTCTACTGTACGGAAGTGACATAGTGTGAAGATTACATTAGTTGTTTCACAAAAGTTAATTATCATTTGAGAAAGGCTCCAAAATAATTGAGAAAAACTCTTTAAGTACATTTCATGAAATGTGCCACAGCAAATAAGAAAATTTGTAAAGCCAAAATAAACACTAGATGGCAGTAAATAGTCATTAATGTCCGAATCCGGACTATCACATATTAGTGGGTTTTGGTTCATACAGGGGTGCTTTAGCGCACGGACCTAAACTAAAAAGGGACCAAAATAAATTTGTTTTTATTAAACAAATTTTTATAATTTTTTTTAGTTAAAACTGTAACCACCACCACCCCCCATCGTGGACAATAAGTTTAATTTTTGCCACATCTGTGATTCCAAAATGTTCATTACTAGGTACTTCCATACTTTTCTCTGGAACTGGAGACTTTTCCGGAACCAGGGACTTTTGTCGTGTTCACACTGCAGGATCTCGGCCGGATTGTAATTCCTCTGAGGAATTTCCAGAACCTTTTTTAGTACTGACTCAGTACTTTTCATCTGAACACAAACTAGGCCTCCTGAGGAGGCACTTACAGCCGTAGCTGGCTGATTGGTTGAACACAAGTACCGGCACCAACATGGCAATTACGCAGAAGTGCAGAAAAGTGGAAGCGGAGCAAAAAACTGAGCAAATTGAAATTATTTTTCTACCTCAATTACATTTAATTAATTAATATATTTTTTGCTTGCGTCTCCATCTTTCTGTATCACGAAATTTGATCGCTAAGCAACATATTGTTGCGTCGGGCAGACCGAGAAGACATCACAAGTGCAGCGGCAGGCATGGAAACTTGATTGTCGGAATGGAACACACTATTTATTCTAGTCCTGCACAGAATTGTAACAAACACTCAACGGGCATCGAATCAACCATAAGTAGGAAAAGTCGGGGAGGCTAGAGGCTGGAAATGAAGGTACACACATGGTGGTTAGTTTATACAATAAGTAGGGACGCGTGAGGATCGGACAGAGTTCACACAAGACACCAGTAAACATACAAGCCACAAATGGGAAGTACAGGTATTAACTATAACAATGCAACAAGGGCTATTTACATTCACACACGTGTAGTTTCGTATAAAAATATCTGTGAAGTTTAACCTACAAACTTTTTGTGCATCCCATGCTTATTTAGCATATAGGTTCCAGTTCCCATTGTGTGGTGTGAAAGCCACACACAAAAGTGACCAGGAGCTATAAAAGTTGCAGGTCAAGAGCCAGAAACTTATAAACCAGGACCAGGTTCTGGGATTTCATTGTGAAAGCACCAGCTGACATTGATGAAGTAGTACCATAACTGCCAGAAATCTGCACTTCATGTGCTGCCCCCACAGGACACCCAGATAAACACAATCCCACACTACAAAACCATAATTAGCATAGCTACAATTCATAAAACTGCAAGAGGATCCACGAGGAAATGTGTGAGGCCATTTGGTCCCCACAATGTAATATGAACATAATACATGCACATACATGCACACACTCCCAGTGAGGCATCACAGCACTGATGTCCCCAAACATTATAATCTGAAAACTATATTTTTGAACAAAAAGAAATATATGCTGCAAAAATGATGTGCTTCCTTCCTGATTTACAGATTCAGAGGCTTCGTAAGGGGGGGAGGGGGTAATTACAATGATTCCAAGGGCCCTTGAGTGATAGGAGTCCTTAGTATTTGGAACGTAATTTGCTTTTGGGGCCATATAATGCTGTCATGCAACCCTAAATCTCTAGTGGCAACCCTGTATAAAACAGTCACTCCAATATAAAATTATTCTGTAATCAGGAAATACTCTGTAGTGTGTATTGTGTATCTTGACATCTTGACAAATGAAAAATGCATAAGGATAATTGAAATTGAAAATGTTGATACTATTTGAAAACAAGCCTGAAAATCCCTGCCTTTATTCTCCCATGTTTGTAACCCTGACAGTGTGAGCTAAGCTGATTTCTCTGTGGTTTCCTTCAAGACTTAGCAGTAATGGAAGTGGGAGAACCAGCCTCCCAATTAGCACATTTCCACTAAGGCTTTGTGATCTTATAAAAATATCTGACGGAGCCAGGAAGCCCTTTATTGTGTGTCCCAGGCATAACCTGTCTATCACCCCCATGATGAAATTACTTTATTGAACCAGGATAAGCATATCATGAATTGCGCACTTTGTACAGTTCATGGTAATATACCACCGACAGCCCTTTGTATTCTCTTGTATCTGCCTAACAATTTCTGCATCCCTGTAGTAAGTGCAGCCTTAAGTTGGTTAAAGGGCTCACTGACTGCTTTCACCCTGGGATTTTTACTCTGAGTGACTTTCTCTTTCACAAGCAGGTCCTATCTCTGAGATCAGAGAACGTGTTACAGAGATACCTGAACAGTAAATATCCATCAGCTCAACTCAGTGTATATATTCAACAAATCCAGCGGGCAAACAGTATACAGCAGTGTTTGTAAAACTCCTTTTCCCATGCTCATATCTTGCAATTGTTCCTGGTCAATCTTACCCAGGAACCACTAAACCCGAATAAGCTGTACGTGTGCTGTCTCGCTAATACAATATGCCGAATAAATAAGTGTGAATGTCGCATTACCCATACGAAGCTACACTTATGAATTAAAAGGCAGATATCACCTATTTTTAAAAAACTGCTTATATTTCGTAATGTTTACCTGTTTTTGTTACGTTTACGTGGCCCCACAAAGGTATTACATATAGAATATTAACAAAACCAAACAAATCAAATGTTACACGATGGTAGCAAAGAGATTCAGGTAATACTACTTTGTATCGGACGTTAATGTTATTGTTAAATAACTTATGTTATTTTTTTAGTATTTTGGGCCCCAAGATATCCTGTTTAATTATGAGAAGCAATTATGAGAAGCAAAACTTATTATATTTAAATGAAACGTTTGCTATTGTTAAAAAGTTAAATATATATTGTTTTTATTCCCAAACAACTATTTATAAGTTAAGTTTTTATGACCTTTAGAACCGTGTTGTCCGAAGCACATTTTAGATGAAAATGCCGTTATTTATGACAAAGATACAGACGAAGTATTACAGAAGACAGTTAACGGGTCGAAAGCTGCGCGCATGCGCTCTTCTCTTTGATACAGCATTGTGGGTTTTGTAGTCTTTAGTTTTCGAAAGTGCCCTCAGAATGGTATAATATATAACGGCAACGTCCGATACATTTAAACTACAAGTACCGAAATAACGTGAAACGTTTTCCGGAAAATGATATAAAAAGTTTGTTTAATGTGGAGTGGAAAAAAAGCAAAACGCGAGGAAGTCACCGGTTTGTGGTTTAAATCTAGAGAAACCATAATCAAAGGAAGGCTACTGAGAGAAATCCTAACTGGCTACTCGGGAAGGTAAGAAGTTTGCAGACACGCAGAAGAGGACTGGAGACATTAAAAACAAGGACTGGAGACGTTAGCACAATGAAAGTTATCACACTCGGGGCTCACTAGGACGTGCGAGCGACAAGTAAGCAAAAATTTCCCTCGTTTTATTTACCCGGTAACATTTTCTTTCGCTATTTTAACAGCTGTATTAATTCAAACTTGCATAATTAATAGGTAAATTTGTGGGACGCGGTTGGTAAATTGGGAATTTATGGCAACGCCGTTTGGCACAGCAAAACCGTTATAGGCACAATGGGTGCTTTTGAAATGTAGGCGCTACTAGATGATTGTAGAATAGAAATCATGTGATTAAACTTTGTCTTGCAAAAGGCAGATTTTTGTAGAGATGGAGATTATCGCCGGCTCTTTTCTCCGATTATTTGCACCATCGTGCTGTTGTCGATCCCCGATGCCAGTTCAGTTTAACATATTGTCTGGTTGGTAAGCCAAAATGTGGCACCATGCATCACGAAGTTATTTCGAGTTTGGCCGTGCAGCTTCCTAAGAGATTTTTGGATTGTTTTTTTTTTTCCCGAGGTAAGCCGCTCCAGCTGAATGGTTTGTAGCTTGAGGATAAGCCGTTATTCTTCAGGCCATATATTCGAGGTCAGAAACTGGGAGCTGCACCAGTTACTTTCCCAAAAAGAGCTGGTTATTTAACGAGCTCGTGTGCGATTGCATTTTCCCTATTTGTATTTCTATGCAGGGGCTGAACTTTGAAGCGGCGTTTTTCGGCAGAGGAGGGAAAGGCAGGCTCATCGTCTCCTTTTTTTATGAAATCCAGCATCCCTAGCGCTGCAGCGATGCCTTTCGCTCCCTCTCTCTGGTATGTATTCTTTATTGCAAGCCGGTGGGTTCGCACTGCCGTGTCCCACTTGTCTGAAAAACCTTTGCTACGGGGTTACATGACGATGAACCCCCTCCGATATTCTCGTATTTTAATTCCTATCGGTTCCAGGTGAGTTAAGACTGATGCAGACCCACCGACGAGCGGTTTAGTATTGCACTGCCTCCGTAAAAGCGCCTGCCATGTGGATCTGGGGCGGGCGTGTTATAGGGCAGATGTGGACATGTTAAGCGTTGCGTGATGTTTAAAGATGGAGGCGCCGTGCAATAACGTGTGAAAAAGATTCTTTCTAGGAAGGAATGTCTGGCTGCATGTGTGATGGTTGAATTTCCTCTTTATTGAAATGTATGTCGATGCTGTACTTGTGCAGGTGTTTCTGAATAGACTGAACTGTATTTTGGACGAAGCATGCGTTTTGTCACATGGGCGGAACATTTTATTTTAATGGGTGAGATCAAGCCCAGTTGTTTTCAGTTATTTATCTTTCTACAGATCAACGGCTGCGGGCATGTAAGGCTGCGTTGGGAACACTAGGGTTTGGGCATTAAAGTGACAGTGTGTGTCATTTCTTCTACGGTAGGGTGTGCCTTGCTCAAACCTAGATTGGAATCAGGACCTGCTTAAAGCAGGTAGTTATTAACGTGGAGCTTAATGCTCTTGTAATGTAACCTAGTGAATTTGGGCTCATTGCAGCAGAGCTGTGCGCCATTCTTCGAAGGCAGGCTTGTAGGGCTGTGCCCCTTGTCTTGCAAGTGTGAGCCTGATAATGTTTGATTGGTGACATTTACTGATTCTGGTGCATTGCAACAATGGTCCCTTTTTGTGTTCTTTTTCCTCCATTTGCCTCCCTGTCCGTGGTGCATTTGACTCCCAAACCAGTGGCTGCCAGCCTGCCCTGCTCCTCATTGATTCTGTAGTGAGATGAGCCAGTAGTAGAGCTGGCCACATCCAGTTTTGCTTCTCGCTCTCAAGCCGAATCCCCCAAATCCTCAAATCGTTCAGACCCGGAGCCAACTGCGTTCAGTCTCGACCCGGAAGGGCGGCAGTGTGGGTCATGGTGCTCTATGTCTAGCTGACATCGTAATTAGCAGCTGAGCTCATACCGCCCTGGACCGTCAGCTGGGGACAGGAGTTCTGTAGAATGGTCTGACCTTGTTACAAATCTGAAACTCTATGAATGAGCCTGTGATCATCATACAGTGACCCCTTCAGTGGTGGCAGTGTCTCCCTGGCAATGACGTGTGGTCCATAAAGCTTCTTATAGAGGAAAAGCAAATTTTAATCTGTGCTCTTATTTAATTTAGCCTATTTTATATGGTTTTTTGCATTATTTGTTAACTGGGGCTATGAACTGTTTTTGCTACTTAATTCGTTTAGTTTTTAGGGCAGTTTCATGAGAGATGTTTTTGTGTTAATTAGCAGTTCAGGCTAATTTCAGTGTTTCTAAGTTGAAATGTATAATTTGGAAAATGGAGACACCTGTGCTACTCAGGAAGCCATTTTGTTTGTTAACAGGGCTTATATTACAGAAATGATTTGGTAAATGGAAAGTATCTCATGTAAGGGATTAAAATCAGTGCCGTTGTAAATGAAGAAATTAACTTCCACTTGCTCTCGTGCTTTAGTACCTGAGGCTGCTGTGTGTCGTGGTGGTTGTGGCAAAGTTGACATGAAGTCAGGGGTGAGGAGAAATTTAACAGCATGTCCACTGTCGCCTGGGAAGTGTCTGTAATTGAGTGAAGACAAGACAGAAATGGAGAAACAGTCCCTCTGCTTCTGTGTTAAGGTATCCATTGAGCATCAATCTGTTGGCATGTCTGTTTACAGTCCTGATAAATGTCTGCTTCAGTTCCTCCTAATAAAAGAAGCTTGGTATGTTGTGTGGCTATTATATTTCCTAAAGGGAGTGTAAAGGGGAGCCCAGGCCTTCCTATAACAATATTCTAATTATAGGTACTGTGGATTTAACTTGAAAAGAAATTTGCTTTTCTTAATTGGGTGGGGGGTGGCCAGGTGTTGTAATGCAAAGCCAGCCCCTTTGCAGTACTGTCCACAACTGGATGGAGCTGTGCGATCTCCCATGCCTGTCACTGCAGCACTGGCTCAGAAATCAAGCTGTAGGCCTTTTCCCAGAAGAGGGCTGCAGCCTGAGAAATGCCGCTGTGCAGATCTTCGTTAAAATGCACACAATCCCGTGGGGGGAATGACCAGTGAAAGAAGGTACGCCTTGGGGAATTATTCTGCATGTTGCGGATGGCGGGGGGGGTGTGTAGCTGGTGCAGCATTTAGGCCCTGCCCCCCAGTCCTCCATGAAGTGCGGCCATGCAGTGAATCCTAGTTGTCTTCCCGTCCCCTCTTTTGAGTCTGGGTTGTGTGATGATCGTACCAGGAGGTACTAGAGCTGTCCCACATTTAGCACGGAGCCATTTGCACATATTCCTCTGCCAGAAAGAGTCCTCTGACAGATACGTACTTTTCGATTGCTGAGGATTCTGTCTGATCTATGCATTAGTGGAGTCCCGAGGACCTCTGAATAGGCTGCAGTTTCCCTGGCAGCCCTGCTTCTGTGTGTATGGTGCCTCTTTGGTTATGGGGGGTTCTTTGGTGCTGGAGAATCCCCCGCTCTGGGATGATTCCCTTTGCATGCCTGGAATGTGTATTGATGTGCTGTTTGCTGGTCTGCATTTTAATTGGGCACCCCCTCCCCAGCAGCAGGAGGGGCCAGGCTAGAAGTGATGCTCTGCTGTAAGAGGAAATGCTTTGATTTGAGATGCTTGTGGTTTGCGCTGTGAAACGTGCAAGTTCCCCAATCGGGACACCCGCCCCTCCCCTTTCCAACTTCCCCAAAGCATTGTCTCTACTAAGGACCAGAACAGCTTCTAGTTGGCCATTGTGTTTGTACATCTTTCCAGTTATTTCTTCATCTCATTCATAAATATCAGGGATTTTCCGTTTCCAGTTTTATTTGCCACTTTTACAGTGGACCACTGGGTTTATGCTTTTTGTTTGGTTTGATAAAATATCTTGTAGTGATTTTTTTCCATTAGTTATTCAACTGTTAGTGAAAGGTTTTTAATTAGCATTTTGTTTTGTTGTTTGTCTGGTGTCATCCAGCTCTTTTAAAAATGTACTCTTAGCTCCTTGCTAAAATCACAGGGAACACTGGAAATACTTGGGTTCCATTTAAGTACTATGATCCTGCACACCAGTCACGCTGTAGCGTTTGGTGGTAATGGTTGGTGTAACTACTGTCCAGCTGCTGTTGTGGTGGTGTTTTTACGTGCCGCCTGTAGCCCTTGTTACAGGTCTCAGCTTGGCTGTCTTAGTACAGGCTGTGTTGCCTTGACCTGATTTCCACACCCTGCATGAGGGCTGAACACGATGTGTTTCGAGGGCTTAAGGTGCTCCTCGGCACCCAGGAAGCCCATCTGACTGCAGGTTCTCAAGGTTCTGAGCAGCTGAAGCTGTCAGGGGCTTCTGCTTTGGAAAGTGTGATTTATCTTTCTCTTCCTTCTATCCTGGAGTCAGAGTTAGCTGGAAGTAACTGCACAGCCTGAGCAGGCCACCGTGAACCTGCCCTAGCCTTTGAGCTGGAGCTTGCTGATGTTTAGGCTGGTCTCATATCATACGGGCCAGGACTGGATGTTTGACTGGAGCCTCCTTAAGCATTTGGGACTCCAGTCGTAGACTCGTTGCTGCTAGTCCTCGGCCCTGCCTGCACACTGGCAGCGGAGGCTGGTCCGGTTCGTGGTTCTGGAGTGGGACAGAAAGAAGAAAAGTAAAGTTGATGGAGGGGAGAGCAGGAGAGGAGCAGAACAGAGCGTGGGGGGGGGGGTGTCGGACTCCTTCAGAACTGGGCCAGCGGTCCCTGCGGTGAACGGCACTTTTCTAGGGCAGGAGCAGGGATGACGTGCGCACGGCCTGGATTGGGAACAGCCGGTGCGGCCAGTCCGTTTCGGAAGCGCCGGGCAGGGGAGGTGTTCACATCTTTCAGGAGGAGAGAGAGAGAGGGACCTGCTGCAGGTTGTGCTCCTCACTGCGTGTGCCGAGGCGCTTTTCAACGGGGTGTCCCAGCCGAGCAAGGCCCCAGCACCCCTGGCTCTGTAAGTATGAGCGTCTCCTTGTGCCTGCTGTGGCTCCCTCCGCCACCGTGTTTTTGTTCCTTCGTTTGGGTCCGACTGACCCCGCAGTGGGATTCGTGTTCTGTCAGCTGCCAACGGCTGATGGTGTCCGCAGCCATCGTCTCCTGTCTCAGTCTGGGCTATTTAAAGGCGGCACAGCTGTGCTAGCTGCTCTGTCACCCAGCCCCCATGGCCCCACCCCACATGCTAAGGGCACCGTGCTCTCCCTTAGTGTGGTTCCTTTGGGGTGTGTGGCATGCTCACCGCAGTAGAAGGTCTGGCTCTGTTGCCTTGCGGTGGGAAATGGATACGCAGTGGCCTTGTTTGATTGGGGGGACATGGATGTGACCCAGAGTGAGTGAA
>JABFEA020000138.1:26590551-26602379 GCA_019775915.2 Cyphomyrus plagiostoma | reverse complement strand
CGGCTTTGCATGCACCTGCCATCCAGGACTGCTCAAGATGTGCTTGAAAGCAAGCTGTGAAACCTGTTGGCCCAGCCGTTCCATTAATGGCTGCTTCCTATTTGCATTTTCTGCTCCTAGATAAGTTCTCTGCTTATGCGCATGCAGTTGGCTCGGACATCGCAGGGCGCAGAACGTGTAATGACCCTATTTGCATGTTTCGTGATTAGTGGAGCACTTAGCTGCATGTAGTGCTTGTGGCGATTCTCGTTTCCCTCATGGAAACTGATCTTGATCGTTCACGTGTGGTTCCTCTGTGGAGGGGTAGGTGTAAAGGGTTATGGGAACTAGGTCACGGTCGCCCCTACTGACGTGAC
The DNA here is from genome assembly GCA_019775915.2 of Cyphomyrus plagiostoma. Classification (NCBI taxonomy): domain Eukaryota; kingdom Metazoa; phylum Chordata; class Actinopteri; order Osteoglossiformes; family Mormyridae; genus Cyphomyrus; species Cyphomyrus plagiostoma. The sequence goes on along the minus strand of JABFEA020000138.1, from coordinate 26,602,023 downwards.
GGGGGTAGGCGGTGTCGGTGCGTGATGGAACATTGCAGGGTCACGCCTGCAGTGTGACGACGAGGCTGATGCCTGTGACGTCAGAGAAACGGCGTTCTGGTGAGAGACGAGTGGGCGTGTTGAATCAGGCTTAGGACATGGGTGTCCAGCCCTGCCCGCCGAGTGCATGCGGTCACACACGTTCAGGCGCACAGCAGAGCCTGCAGTCCGGCTCAGCTAAGAGGAACCTTTTTGTTACTTCTTGCCACCTGTTGGTAACTCGCCACACATGAGCGCCACCCAGTGTTCAGGCACAGGTATTCCATGTAGCTTTGGCTCGGAGTGCATCCCCGTGCATTTCATATACCCTCTGCCTCGTTATTGCTCATTAATCACTTGTCTCATTTCGTCTGGGGTAATTTAGGGGATTAGTCCCATCTATTAACTGAGGTTAGTGGCTGTGAGGAGGATGCTGTAAGCATTGCAGTCGGTCATCTGCAGCTGTGCTAACATAGATGTCATTGCATGTTTGATATGAGGCCCGTGTGTGTGTGTGTGTGTGTGTGTGTGTGTGTGTGAGAAAGAGAGAACCTGTGAGTGACTATAGGTATGAGAACATGTATGCTGGAAATGGAGAACCTGCATGCGAGAGCATGCGAGGGAACCCGTGTGTGAGAGAACCTCTGTTCATGTGGGGGAAATAGAACCTGTGTGGGTATTGGAAAGAGGACCTGTGTGTGAGAGCGTGCGACCACCTGTGTGTATGTGGGGAAAGAGGTAAACCATGTGTATGTGGGAAAGTGAGAACCGGTGCTCTAGAGAACCGCTCTGCGAGAGAGGACGTGAGGGAACCGCTCTGCGAGAGAGGACGTGAGGGAACCGCACTGTGCGAACTAGTGTGCATATGGGAAAGAATGTGGGTGAGAGCAGGTGAGAGAATCTGCATCTGTGTGGGTAAGGGAACCCATCTGTGAGAGAACCCATGTGTTCTGTGGGGTCCCAGTTCTCCATTATATTTGAATAGCTACCTGGTGGTGTCCCTTACTCTAATCGTTTAACATACTGCAGTGTGTTCTCGAGGCAGCTGGTACCTCACTGTAAGCTGCATTGGTGTAGTCACTGCTTCTCAGCTCTCTTCCCTCGCACAGCATTCCAGAATTCCATCACCACCTTCCTCCAGTTCACACTCGCCCTTTCCGTGTGACATGCTTCTGAGTGACAGTTAGTCTTAATATGAGCACCGTGCCGTTGTTATTGTTAGAACAGCTATTTTTAGTCCTTTTTATGCATTTTTTGACGACTCTTATTTTTAGAAGCTTAACTGGGATGTGTTCATTGCCCAAAGCCTTTCTGCTTTTCTAGCAGCTGCGAATATGCTTTCCTTTTGTAGTTTCTATTCTAACTGCACGTTGCTTTAATCCTTCCGTTCTCTGCATTGATGGATTCTCCAGCACGGGTCCGAGAGGCCTCTTCTTTCCCTTTAACTTTTCTGGTTAGGGGGCTTTGTATTGTCGTGCAGTGGCCTCCATGCATTTTGGCATACATCTTGGATTTCTGCCGATGACCCATTTTTGCCCCCTGAACAAACAAACCACACACACACACACAAGTGAATTCTCAGTTATATGCACATAGTCATGATTACATAGAGGCCGATCTCTCCCTTAGATTTTCTTGCATGTCTCACATTGTGCAGTCCCGTGCACAACACCTCACTCCTATGCACACAGACACACACGCATGGTACAACATCAGGAACAACTGCCTTCATGTCAACGAATGCTGCCCCCCCCCCACCCTGGCCTTCTCCTGCCTCCATCGTCGTTGACATTAGTACGAGCCGTGCTGCGTTTTGCTTGGCTGGGCTTGGGCAGCCTGCTTTCCTCTCTCGGCTTTCTTCACTTTTGGCCTCTCTCTGGCCGGTTTGGCTACAGTTGGAAACACATTGACCCTAGAGGTCTTCTGAGGTAATGTGATGGGGTACACCTTGATCTCACTGCAATGGCCATAAAGTCGCAATGGCTTATTCTGGTCTGTGAGGGTGAGGCTTGTGGACTCACTCATCCCTGTGCAAGTGGGCTGTTGGGGTGAGGCCTGAAGCCACTTCTCCTGAAACCCTTTGTGAATGGACCCTGAGGGTGTGGTTTGAGGGCATCTCTCCTGACATTCATCCCTGTGGGGGTGAGCCCTGAGGGCATCTCTCCCGACATTCATCCCCGTGCGAGCGGGCCGTGGGGGCGAGGCCTGAGGGCATCTCTCCTGACATTCATCCCCGTGCGAGCCGGCCGTGGGGGCGAGGCCTCAGGGCATCTCTTCCGACATTCATCCCCGTGCGAGCGGGCCGTTGGGGCGAGGCCTGAGGGCATCTCTCCCGACATTCATCCCCGTGCGAGCGGGCCGTTGGGGCGAGGCCTGAGGGCATCTCTCTCGGCATTCATCCCTGTGCATGCAGGCCGTGGGAGCGAGGCTTTATGGTTACGTTGCATTGCATGGATGGAGGTCATTTGTGATGCTGTATGAACATGCTGGGGCGGGTGTGCGAGCTGCTGCCTTGGCGTCAGAGAGGAATTGGTACCTGATTAGTACTCGGGCCCTGCAGCAGAAGAGTGCCCCCGCTTTCTCTGGCCCTGCTGGGGTGGGTGTCTGTCCTATTTATTCAATTATCAACCATGGCATCGCCCCCAGCTCTGTAGTAACTCTCCCGCTGCCTCTCTCCTCAGCCAGAGAGCTCTGGGCCCAGGCTCGTCCCCCACGCCTCCCTGCTGGCACCGCCGTGGATGCCCGCCAGGCCCACCCCATTTCTACTAATGAGTGGTGCGGTGCCTTATTCAGTGGTGCGAGACAAGGACTTTGGGGAAAGCTCTTTGGACTACTTCGGCAAGGCCACGCCCCCCTGGGTGGACTGGCTGTCTTTTTTGGGCTATTATAAGTAGCTTATTGTGTGGTGGTGAAGACTGCTGAGCTGCCTGGCCAGGCAAGTGTACTAATGGCAGCTGTTCGGTGGCCCTGTCGTTCATGCTGCTGTGTGAGAATGCTGGCTCTGGCTAATCGTCTCTGGGAGGGAGGGTGGCGTGCTGATCGATGGGGTCAGCGGTTAAAGCTTTCCCTGCTATTACTGTCACAGCTCAACACGGCTGAACAAAGCGCAAGTCCGTCAAACTCGAGACATTCTGTCCTTTTAATGTGGAATTGATTCTTCTTTTCCTCACTGATACTGAGAAACGTCCCTAGGTTTGTGTTTAAGCTACTAAGATTGTTCCCAAAACATCACCAAGTCTACCGATTGGAGGTGACCTTGATGCAGAAGAAAGACCTAAAAATGTATATCAGGCTGTGAATTTAGGAGGAAAGAATAAAATGTACTGAAACATTTCAATATATCAGCTGTTTTAGTAATGAATCACTAATTTTAAATAAGACGAGCACAGCCCTTGGGTCGCCATGTGTATTGAAAGATGTTGAAGACCCAAATGAAGCTGCATGGTATATCATTCATCAGGGATTCTGGGATGCTGCCGTTCACTCTGTGCCCCATTTTACACATGAGCAGCAGCAGTGCGGTTTCTGCCATCTTCACCCATGGAACCTGCTTATTGTTGCCCCCCCCGCCCTGCCCTCCACTTCCGTGCCAGGCGCCTAGCTGTATAATGATAATACGGGCCCCCTGAAATCGCCCTGGCCCTGAGCGCTATAGGGCAGGGAGCCCCGTTCCTGCAGCGGAGCGCTTCCTGAGGCCCATGACCTTCCACAGTGAATGTAGGTTGCCCGCCATTTCGTGACTGTGGAGTGCAGCCTGCCAGCTCTGTTCTGAAGCTTTCTATCAGCTTTCATCATGTAGTGTGTGCTGGGGTGTTACGGTTCAGAAGTTTTGGACTCTGTTTAAGAGGCGCTGCTTCCACCTGGTGTGGTGTGGTTTGTATTCTGTGTATAAAAGAAACTCCATTTCAATTTGAAATACGTCTCAATTTTATTTTCTTTAACATGTTCAATAAGTTAAAAATGTACATTTTAATAAAAAAAAGATCACCGTATAATGTCAAAGTTCAGCAATTGATGTAACATGGGTTGATGTCATGGCCAGCGAGAGCAAAATACAATAGAATCTGCTGATGGAGCCATAGGTGAGATTTAACGTAGTCAGTCTGGCTGCAGATTCTGCTGTGTTATAGCTTTGTGTCTGTCAAGTGAAGGTAAGCGGCTGTCAGTGTGAGCGGCTCCTTTGCAGCGGCTGGCTGCCCTCTGGCTGCAGCATCCACCGTCATACCAGAGTGATCTCGGCATATATATACGGGCGCTTGTATTCCAAACATTGCTGCTAGCATACTCAGAACGTGTAAAGCAATGTCGACAGGTCCAGTGGTACTGACCCACTCTTTTACCTTGAGTAATAGAATAGAGTATTGGGGAACCAAAATGCTCCCATGCGCGCAAACTGTAAGTTGGGGGGGGGGGGAGGCGTCTGTATCTCTGCCACCGCTCGCCATGTTTGGTTTTCCTTATCAAACTGGAAACAACATGTAAAGCATGAAACTTGCTCTTGATTGGCTGCAGCTCTCACATGGGCAACGGCCACACGGAAAAAAACATTTGCATGCATTTTACAACGAAGTTAGCTGGTGTAAAAACTTTAAAGCAGACAGCAGGATGGCTAAAATTGCTAATCATAACTGTTATAGCCTCGGTTCGACTGCCTGTGTCAATTCATGGATGCCAAACAGTACCACCTTAGTATCTGCATGTCATAAGAAACACGTGTTGTACTACTACTACTAATAATAAAAATAATAATGATAATAAAAAGATATAGGACTTTTCATTCAAGGAAAGCAGCTCAAAGTCAAATATACATGAAAATAGCATGGATAAAATGCTGTAAAATTTCACCAAATTAAATATAAAAGTAGAGTAAAATCCTAGGTCGCGTTCACCTACCAATTGGAATAAAAAATATATCCATTGAATTATTGAACATAAGTCATGAAATCAAGTAAAATACAGTATTTTATGTGGGTAGTGCGTTAGTGTATGGGTGTGTCGTGTGTTTTTGGGGTATTTGGCCTTCATCTGTTTTTCCGGTGTGTATTTGCATCACCATGAGTGGCTGCTGGGTGAATTCGGTGTTCACTCGCCCTTCATCTTGTTGCAGTTAACAAGGCTCTGTAGATTTCAGCGGCTTTCAGCAGGCTGCTTTGGTGGTGAGCAGAGCAGGGGCTGCGTGAGAGTTGTGAAGGGCCATGAGGTGAGGTGTTTCAGTTGGGAGAATCAGCAGGTCTTTATTTTTTATCATTCCTATAAAACATGCCACATGGCATCTGCACAGCTCTTGCCATTCATTCATGTTACTCAGTGGGAGGGGCTGAAGGTGACTGTCATATAGGACCTTTAGCTGGCAGTCTGGTTACTAATTAGTCAGGGAGCTAGGTGCATATCATGGGAGTGCATGTGTAAATTCATTTTCATATATAATGGGTCTGTTAACCTTTCTGTATGCCGATAAAAACCATGAATACAGAAATGAATATAAACAATATGCATTGCATACCCTTATAAATAACAAAGTTAGTCATCGCTGGCAGTAGCAGGTGTATGTAATTAGAATCCAACCAGCAGTAGAAAGACTGAGTAGTAGCATTTAAGGTGTGAAATGAGGTGTCCACAACATGTAGTGGTGGTCCCTGATAGGGGTGGGGGGGGGCAGGTGTAGAAGATGGGGATGGTGGGGGCGTTTGCCTTGGTGCTGAAAACAGGCATTTTATCAGAAAGCAGACTTCTGACTGCGTGGCAGAAAGCCTTGAATGTGTTCCATTTGCATGCATGCACGGTTGCTTTCTTTTAGATAAGTAATCTGGCGCTAAGGTTTACAGTATGGATTTGAGAATAACTGAGGACTGTTCGATTGAGAGATTACCTCCAAACTCGGCTGTCTCTGTATTTTGAGCCCGTAAATGTTACTGGTCATTGTTGGCTTGTACACAGGGGCTGGTCCCTGGCCTCAGCAGGCCGGCGCTACATCCACTGCCTTTTGGGCTAGCCAGGCCGTGCTCCATCCATTTTGGCTTGTAGAGGGAGTTCCATCATCCTGCTGACAGTCTGAAGGATCAGCTGCTGTTTGCTAAACTGGGGCCGAAACTGAATGGGTACGATCTAGTATAGGTTTTTTCCCCCCATAATTTTTATACACATTCAATGGAAGTGTGTGTAATTTGTGTGCAGAAAAATGCACATGCAAATTATGTATGGTTTACAATGATTTGTATTTAATTTGGCTCTTAAGTCCTTAGTGACTAACAGGTCAGTGCAAATATGTGCGTTTGGCAGCCATCAGAGATGCTCTATCCAGAGAGCGGCGGACTGCTGCTTGCTGTGAGGTGTCTCCGCTGGCGCCGCGGTGCTCAGGGGCGTGCTGCTGCCCAGGCAGAGCCAATGACGGCTCTGTCGTAGGCCATAGTCAGTGTGCTAAAGTACACATTGACCGTTTTCAGCTTTTTATAGGAATGAGTGAATCAACCGCAACACCTTTTTCAAAAAGTGTGTTTAAGTACACTTGAAAGGTAGGCTTGACATATATAAATTCACATTTTCAAAACCTTAAAATATGATTTTGTAGTCTGACTGGTACCCAAACTTTAATCTGCTTTCACGTCTAATGCCTGTTTAAACCATAGCAGCCCTTGACCTTCCTTGTGTGTCTCCAGGCCTCCCGAGCAATAGATGGCAGTATACTGAAAAGAGCGTAGTCAAAGTTCTCTCTAAAAGTAGAGCTCATTTCTTTTTTAATTAGTTTGTGGGTTAGAAAGGTCATCTTTGTACATTCAGAAGGGGGTTCTTGCAATGTTCAGCATAGCAGTTGAAGTGTCCAGTGTCATGTTTAATATTAAAGCCACTGTTTAAGTTATACCCTGTTGAACTGGCAGTGATGAAGTCCGCAGTTAGTTGACGTGTCCTATACATTTCAGTATGACTAATAACTGACCTGGTAGTCATCACGTCAGGTTCTGTATACTTCTTTATGCCAGAATATTATCTTGTTTATATGTTTTCTGAGTGTGGTCTACCTTGGCACGGGAGTTTTATTCAGGATAGCTGCCCTGCCTGTATACATGGCACAGTAGCTTGAGGTGATTTTAGAGAAAGTGCTTGTGGGTAATATCGTATTGGTGGTATGGGTACTAAATGGCTTACAGATGAGCAGTTACCCAGTGCCAGAATGCAAATGCTCATCCTGCGGTCTGGAGCATGGGCCACATGCTTGTGCATCCTCAGTGGGCCTGTACCGTAAACTCCTGCCTGGGGAAGCATGTACTGTTATTCTTACAGGGATCTGACACACACTGCCGATTTCACTATTCTTTCTGTGATCATGCCGTCAGATTACCACGTCTGACATTCCTGATTGAATTTCTGGCTTACTAACACCTGTCTCTCTGTCCTAGGAGCTACTGATTGTTGCGTCTCAGACACTGTAATGGAAAATCGTGGTAAGTAGAAACTTACTTATTTCTCATCTACTCCACATGTTGGGCTAATGGTACGGTCCCCCACCCCAATGCCCAGACATGGTTTTGTCTGTTGAGGACTTCTACAGATGCCAGGCCTCCTGCAGAAGTCCTGATGCAAAATTTCACATCTCAGCTGAAAACGCCTGATTTTCAATAGCCTCCCGGTCGTGTCTGTTTACACGGTTATTTGAAGGACTGATTCCCTGTGAGCAAATGTTTACATAAATCTTGCCCTGGGTACATCATGGCTGAGGCTACAGTTTCTGGGAGCTGCCTCTGGTGGCTGGTTTTGGGAAACTGCTTGGCTGCCTTTATTCTCTGTGATATGGGGCTGTATGCGACGACTCATCCTCCCCTAGTGTACACGAGTTTGATTGGTGCTGCAGGAGCAAGACAACATCGACTCACTGTTATCCATTGTTAACTTGATTCTAATCACTATCAAATATATCAACACTCAGGTAATGTTCTGATTAATCTGATGGTTACATAAAATTGTTTTTATCTCTAATATAATGATTGCAGTTGACGTGAGGCAGACACCAACCAAGCACTGGTGCACGCTCGGTCACACATACGGTCAGTTTAGACACTTCAGTTAAAGTTGCATGTTTTTGGACAATGGAAGGAAACTGGAGAATCCAAAAGCCACACCCACATGGGGCAAACATGCAAACTCCTCACACGCAAAATGGCAGCATTCCGCAACAGCACTACCCACTGTGCCGCCCTGACAGGCGGTAGTTGCTGGGTTCAAACATCAGTACGTTGTGCTATAGCTATTTTGCTCTGTGATAGGAAAGAGAACTTGGCAAGCTTCACAATTTTCATGACTGTTCCTTTTCAGAATTATCTAGTATAATTCAGTATAAATTTTTCCACTGCTGCTTTTGCCTGAGCTCTGCTTGCACCCCCTGTAACAACCATAATCCTTCTCCTTGCTGTTGGAGCCACTCATAGACCGTCTGGTGTGTTTGTGAGAGATTAAACTAAAAAGTGAACAAGAACTGGTCCCGAAAAGACTCATTAAAGCTATGCTTTGTAATGCTGGTGGAAGATTGCATTTTCATCCACTTTAAATGTGAAGTGTTTCTATACAAGTGATGCTTTCTCTTTTTATTTGGACCCTCATCCACTATGTGTTGTCTTCCTTCTATTACTATATTGCAGAATTATTGAGCTTAATCGAATAATCGACAGCTCTACTTGATTCTTTGACATTTTGCTTGCCTTTTCACAAACCTGCACTTCCTTTTGGTCTGTGACAAAAGATCCTCATTTTGTACAGAGTTCTCGGGTGCAGGATCTGGCAAGGCCCTCCTAGGAATCGACCAAGTTGGCACACTGGTGTGAAGACTCCTTGCCGGGTCTAATGCTCGCGGTACATTATTTCTTTTGGCATGGTGTCTTTCTCTACACTCAAAAATAGTTCGGTATAACAAGTGAGATTAGTCATCGGCAAACGGCAAGTGCAGTGTGGGCTTTTGGGCTGGACTGGTTCCTGGTAATTACTGACGTGGGTGGTAGTAAGTGGGGCAGCATGGAGCCAACAAAGATTGGTACCATATCTTGAGATTCTGTTCTAGCAGAAGCCTGCTGCCGTTGGAAATGTTGGTTGCCACTCATTCCATGGACACCCTCACCTGGTCGTGCCGATATATGTATGGTGGAGAAAGGGAAAAGCACAGCCGGATTATTACTCTTCAGCTGCCATGACTAAGCATTGAAGTCTTACTAAATTGCTTCTTACTAAATTCGCAGTGAGGAGTTTCTCTCCATTTAAGCGATATCCTGACTCTTCCAGCCAGGCCATTTTATCCCGTCAGTCCTCAGAAGCTGCCACTGGCCTGTCAGTCCCTTTATGGGTTTCCCTGTAGTCCTGAGCTCCTGGGCACACAAATTGTCTCAGGCTTGGGTCTGGTGAGAAGGAAACAGTATTTCTCTTGCTTCTGCGTCCAGAGGAACCGGGCCAACCGAGATTACATAAGTAGATCATTGGCTGCCGTCTCTGCTCCAGCTCAGTAAAAATAACCTTGGCGCGTCTCTCTCTCTGCCTCTCTGCTCTGCTCTCTTTCTGTTAAACTGGGGCCTCTGGGTGGCTCTGATAGCGTCCTGCTTTGTGCTCCCATGCATTTGCAAAGCTGGAAATGTAGGGTGTTTATTCATTTCTCTATGTGTAATTGTTTGTTTGTTCATCTCGACGCTATTGGCCAAAATCCAGAATGTTAGCATTAACAGGGAACGTGCTAATCCTACAGCGCTAAGTAAGTTTTGCATCAAGTCTTATGGGCTTGCAGCAGCTCGTGGAACAGAGCAGGTGGTTTTTACTTGTTGTGCAGTAACAAGTTCAGCATGATGTGACCTTTTGCTTCCTCAGAACAACAGAACTTTTTACCTTGGAATCAAACTGAAATCATGCTCTAAATTTCCTGCTTGGGCTTCTTAGTTTCAATGTTGATCTGTCACTCCTTTTGCAAATCTCTGACAAAAGCTTTAGGAAACTTCTCAGATGAAGGAAAATGAGATTGCGCAAAGTAACATTTCCCCATTGCTGTAAGCTTCCAGTCACCCAGGCCTTCGCCCAGCAGGACGTTATCGGTATGAACTGGAACACAAAATTAGGGCACTGCAAAGGCGGCCATCTTCAGCAGTGAAACTTGGCAATGCCTTTGAGTGCAGCTCAAAGAAAAACCAAAACTGCGTTTATTGTTCCTGATAATGTGCATGCCTGTCTGGTAAGCAGCGGCTAATCTTTGTCCAGTGTGATGGCACAGGTGCTGTGGGGCAGAGTGGTGTCACCACTCCATTTGCATTTTTGAGCTAGCTGGTGCAGCTAGATGCTCTCAAGGATCGTTCCGAGTTGCTGCTGGTGTTTGCGGAACCTGGGCCGCTCCCCTCAGTGCTGCACAGTTTGCAAGGTGTTGAACAGCAAAAGCCGCAGACCGTTGCTTCTACTATGTTGGTAATAACTGTACCTCTTCCAGCCCACACCTCCACAATTCTCTCTTCGTCCACTCCAGGCCTCTTTCTGCTTTGTCTTTTTCACTGTCTTGCTGTCCCACAGTCTCTCTCCATGCCCTCCCAGCTTTTCCCTGTACCTTCCACACTGTACCTAAAATATTTTTGCTATGCATATTTTTTTTTAAACTTAAATTCTAAGTACCATTAACTGGAGTTTGCTAAGAACACCTGAAGATGAAATGTCATCTTAGCTCTAGATCTTCCCATGAAACCTCACTTGTTTAATTTCCCCTTATCTTCTAACTGCTTCATAACCTTGCATTCCTGGAATTCCAGCATGTGACAGTCGACATTGCGCTGCAGAGTGATGTAGTACTAGGAGTTACCCCTAGGGGGAGACAAAGCCCCCTGGAATTTCTTGACTTCTGACCTAATTGTTACAGGTCATGTCATGTGCCTCAGTATTTGCACCTTTTTTGTTTTGCTCGTGAAGACGTATGCCTGCCTGAGGGGTGGGTGGATAGTGCATGCATCATTTTGTCCTCAGAAACGACAGTCAGCCATCGCATGTGGCAGAGTGGGATTAATTCATTTGCACTATATGACGGTGGATGATCGTATGAAAATGTTTGTAGGTTCAGTAAATGCACTCCGACCATATGATTCAGTAAACGAGCAGCTGCGTAGCTGTTTAATAGTGCAGCATTGGTGATGTGAGTACAGTTGAAGAGGCAGCCACCAGCCGAAATGACACAGTGAAGAATCCACTGCCGCCATCCAGGAAGTAGCAGGCGGCCTGAGTGGGGGGGGGGCAGCCTGAGTCACTGCATTGTACCAGCACATTACACAAGCTGGCCTTACGGAAGAGCCACTCTAAAGAGACTCCCACGGCCTTCACTGTGCCGTGCTGCCTTCATGATGAGTGTGGAGACTGTGGCCTTGCCGGGGGGGGGGGGGCGCCCCCCCCCCCCCCGCCCGCAGAGACAAAAAAAAAAAGTAAAAAAAAAAAAAATAAGAGTATGTAGGGGGGGGG
>JABFEA020000138.1:26574110-26584540 GCA_019775915.2 Cyphomyrus plagiostoma | reverse complement strand
ACAAGTATGGTCTCTGGCCTCCCCACCTCAGTTTTCCATATTTCCCAACCATGGTCGTGTTAGCGTCCAGGCTAGACATTCTACACCTCCTGTTCCCCATCTTGATCGTCAGGTGGACAGTAAAGTTCAGTTATTAGCAGACTCTTTTATTGTGTGATTCTTAAAAGGACAGTGTTAATGTGCTCCAGAGGGGATAAAGTACTTTCCCTTACTGTACGTTTAGCTTATCACTTAGTACATTGCAGTTACAAAACATTTACGTAGTTTTACACAACGCATCAACACAAAAATTCCACGTCGATGCATTTTTATAATTTCCATTGTTGATTACGTCAAATAATCGTCCCAGCCCTATTCATGTTATAAATTACCATTAGTGCAGAGGGATTTTTAATGTTTTGTCCTTGTAGCTGCTAAACACACATACCATAAAGTTGTCTGCCTGATACTTATTCAATTGATATTGTAATTTATTTGTGAAAATGTTCAGGCTAAAATCTGGGCTTACTCTACCGTGATTGACGGTGCCAGTGTGTGTGTTCGTGCGTGTTGAACTTGCTAGAACCATTGTCGTTTCTGTAAACTAAAACTGAAATGGGAAATAAAGCACCACATAAAATTATTTGTGAACTGAAATAAAAATGAAAACCATATTTACCAAAAAGTGTCACTTTAATCTGCAAAAAGTACACCGCCATCTTTTTTCTGCCTTAACCACAGTACGTCCTCATTTAAAAAGGTGACGTCACTTCCCATCACTTGTCGCGTGTGGCGTGCTCTGCTGCATCATCTAAAGCCTTGCAGTGCCATACAGTTTTAGTTAGTTTTATTTTGAGAGAAAAATAAACAAAGGTCAAGTTGATTTTCTGGAGGAAAATTAATCGTTTAGATTAATCAACCAATCCATAAAATAGTCCATAGCCCTATATTACATTGAGCAAGGACAGGTGATTTACCAGCACTGCCTTGTGTCTGTACTTGCACTGAATTTTTTGACTGAATCTCGATCAGTGGATAAAAAGTCCTATTTAGCTATAGTTTAAATCTTCAACTCTTTTGGATAAATATTGCAATATTTCTATGTTACTTGTCCTGAGTTATATATGGGGTTTAAAGATGGTCTGGTGTGTGGGAACAGACGTGTAATAGTGATGTCATTTAGTGGTCATTATGTTTAGCGTTTCTTTTTAAAGTCATGCTTAGCTTACATGTGAGTTTATTCGTACATATTTCACTGATAGTATTAACATATTATTGCTTTTGAATTTATAAATGGTTTGTATTGAAGCAGTGTGATATTTAGATGGGAATGCTTTACAGTGTGAATTTAGTATCGATGTGGTATCGCGGTCAGTTATGAGAGCTATTGTAATGTTGAGTGTGCTGTATCCGTCTTGCTGCAGGGGTGTGGTGCCAATATGTATATGTTTCTTTGAGCCCATTTGGGTCGATATAACTTGGTTAGGACACCCCGACCCCCTTGTCTCCTGCTAATGGACAGGAAGTTGCCACAGCTTTGGTGGAGCAGACGGCGAAAGCAGCAGGTGTGATGAGATGGACCTGAAGCCAGTGCCGTCCGGTGGTAAAATGGACGTTTCTGACCGTAAACGTCTGCGTCTCAGAGGTGCCCTTCGATCCTCCCTGCTGTCACCCTGTCAAAGATTTGGGGGGGACGGCAGGGGGACAGGCGTAGGTGCTCAGCACCCTTTCAGAGTGTGTCTGTGAAGCAGATCCTTCCCTGCCAGAGGAATGCGTTAGACGGCCCTTGTTCACACACAGCTACAGTGTCTGTGTGTGAGAGCTGGGTGTGGCGTGGCACCCCCCCACCGCCCCCCCGCCCTGCCGGCCGGCCGTTTGCACACACATTGATTCATTTGCGGTGTCGTTTGGAGGGACCCGGGAGGCTTTTGGCACATTCCCTCAGGTGAGAGAGACCGTGGTCAGGCTCGTTAGCGGGGCAGCCTAGCATAGCCACTTTCCAGTTGAGCAGTTGAGGTGGTCTTTATGGTCTTGCGCTGGCTTAATTATGCCGAGTTTGCTTCCTCTGTTTGGTGGGGGTGGGGGGCAGTGGCAGTTTGCTTTGGGGAGGGGGAAAGGAGGCAGCCATGAGAGGCAGTGGTGGGAGAGTCTCTCTGGTTGTGAGCCTGCCTGTCTTATCTGCTGTGTTGGTTTTTCGTGTGGGTGCGTGTACGTTATTAATTGAATTGAATTTTCTGTCTCAGGAAATGAAATAATGCCTCACACAGCCTTTTCCCCTGGGGGGTGTGGGAGAGGGTTCCGCTATTGGAGCGGCTGTTTGTGGTTGTCTGACAGTGCTGGCTGTGTGGATTTTCACGTTGGAACATGTTCCTGTTACTGGAAGTAGTAACTTTTTGTGGTGCCATGCTTCAGTTGTGTGTGTGCGTGCGTGCGTTTGTACATGCCTGCGGGAGTGTGTGTGTGTGTGTGTGTGTGTGTGTGTGTGTGTGTGTGTGTGTGTGTGTGTGTGTGTGTGTGTGTGTGTGTGTGTCCCAGGGTGGGGTGCCATTTCCTCTCTCCCATTAGCCGTGCTCCGCTGTTTCCCAGGCCCTGCCCCTGCCATCCCTGCTCCTCCTCTTCCCCGTCAGCTGGCTCTGAGCTGCAGTATCCCGATAGTTGGCCTGCTGGACTCCCAGCTTCTGCCATCCTGCCTCTGCTGAGAGGCCTCTTTCCAAACGTCGCCGGCTGTCGGCACTGAAAGGCCGGCCGTCCTTCCCCGCCCCCCCCGTCGTCCGGCAGCCTGCCGTCCTGCTGGCCGGAGCGGCGGAGCGTCTGTGGCCAGGCTGTGTTTTTGGGATCCGCTCCTCTCTGAGGAAGGAGGTTGCAGGCTGAGGAGAGGCACGGGACGAGACGGGCAGAGGCCCCCATGGCTGCCTGTCTGCGCAGCTGCGTCTTGCCTAAGTGGAGCCCAGGTACATGAGTGTACTGGTCGAGCTCCTGCTCCGGGCCTCCGACTCCTCCGTGTGACTCCTACGCCGCCGCGCTCTACCGGACTTTGTTTCCTGCAAATGGTCCATTCTGGGTTTTATTTAGTTTCGCTGGTGGCCGGGGGAGCGGGGAAGCGGTGGGGGCCGTTAGCTTGTGAGAATGGCTACGGCACTGAGCAGATGCCGGCGTCTTCCTGAGACCGGTGAACGGTTTGTTGCAAGGGCTGCAGGTGACAATGTGCTTTTTGTTCCCCTCCCTCTCAGATGATTATCTGTGTGAAGGCCGGCTGGGGGGTGGGGGGTGCAATGACAGGTGCCAAGGAGCAGAAATGCAGTGTCGGGCTTCTGGGTCACTGCAGCCCCGGAGAGCGGCCCTTTTCCCACTGCGTCTTCTTCCTGAGCGGTTCCAGTGCTGGACCAGAGGTGGAACAGAGTGGGGCTTCGCTCCCCACGATAAGCCAACGGAAATGAGGCTGGAGGCCCACAAGGTTTATTTGTGGAACAGCCTGGAGCCCATCTGGTCGCCTTTGTCAGAGGGTCATCTTTTTCTCAGAAGAAAGACTCTTCTCTAGCAGGCTGGGGTGGGTGCAGTACGGTCTGCGTTTAAAAATTCCTCAGGGCTAGGAAGAGCAGTGTCTGCGGCATGTGTTCCTGTTTCCTTGTACAGTGTAGGATAAGGTGGGGATTCCCATGGGGAAAAGGGCACTTCTCAGGAACATTCTCAACTGTTCTGTGTGGTTACTGCCAGCGAGGGCTGTGTTTGCATCAGTAAGTCTGCAGCTGTTGACCATGTATGTTGTATGTTTGTATGTTTGTATGTATGTATGTATGTATGTATGTATGTATGAACTCCTTTGGGTTCTCTAGGACCTGGTGACTTGGCCCTAAATGGTCGTAAATGCCTATCTTGCCTGGCCGTCACACTCGCATTTTCCTTCTGTTCTGGAACAGGAACAGTGATTGTGTTTCGATAAGGAACTGGACTGTACGTGACGTACAGATTTCTGGGAATGTGAGCGCCATGGGAAGTACACTTGGTATATGACTCGTACCTTAGTAGTGCGATAACATCATTCTGCTTTACAAAATAAATTGATTGCATCTTATTTTCTTCATGGTGCAAATAGTATCTATCACTGTTACTTTCTGGAGTGCCATAGTCTTCAAAGGTAGTCTGCTCTTAAACGCTCCAGCTTCACCAAACTGGTAGCAGATCCCTCCATGGTTGTTTCCATGCTGCTGTTTCCCTGTTCTTTGCTTAAAATTAATAGGCTCTGAGGTTATAATATTCCATTATCCAGTCGAGTACAATATATTTAGCATGTGTGCAGTGGCAGTATTTGCACTTTAATGAATGGTACGTTTCTGTTAAAAATAAGTGTTTGCCCTAATTCTACTGCTCCTCATACAGCAAATTGTACAAGATGTGCTCAGAACAAGATGTGTTCTAATTTTACGTTGACTTTAGCAGTTCTACTAATGACTGCATCCTCCGAAGGTCCTTGGCCCATAGTGGATGATATGATGAATATCCTAAAGCAGATTCTCTGTGCTGTCTGTGACCTTTACCGTGTCTTTCCTCTCAGCCTCTGATGATGAAGTCGACCACCAGCTCAACACGACAGGGAGCGAGGGGGGCAACTCTGGAGACAGCACCCCTCCCACCAAGCGCAAGGGCAAGTTCTCCACCTTGGGCAAGATCTTCAAACCCTGGAAATGGAGGAAGAAGAAAAGCAGTGAGAAGTTTAAGGAAACTTCAGAAGGTGTTTGTTTTTACCTGCCTATATCGCAAATTCTCCATTCTGAGAAATGTCCGAAGTTCTATATTGCTCTTTTCTACATCCTCCAATAGGTATGCGGCAGGGAACGCTTCTGTTGATGGGTGTCTCAGGCAATATTATAATATTGTTCTGAGTACAAATCTGCCTCTTACTTCCAACATGCTAGTCTACAGCTTTACCTGCGTGGTGTTTGTTCGGATAAATAGCCCCTGAATATTTCCTTTATATGGAAACAGCTCTCTGTACCCCCTCTGTGAGAGATGCGTATATGGGGTTATTGGTCTCTTTAGCCTGCTGTTGCGTATTTTCCTTTGTATTGTTTTTGGTTATGCGATGGTACCGGGTTTCCTCCAAAAGACACAGAGCGCTGATTCTCATCAAAAATGTTCTTCAATTTTGCAGTTCTGGAAAGAAAGATCTCGATGAGGCGGCCGCGGCAGGAGCTGATTGAGAAGGGGGTTCTAAAGGAGGTCGCAGACAACGGTACGTGAAGGAACTGAGCACTGAGTAAACCTACTGCTACAACGTTTGTGCAGTTCTTTGTGCTACTGCTGCTGTGTGGGGCCATACAGAGTGTGACTCTCCTGAGTCGCTGAGAAGGGCATTTGTATTGTGTGTGCCAGCAGAAGACCACGGCTCATATCTTACAAAGATCTGAATGATTCTATGGGGAATGAATGACGAGGGGGCAAGACAGAAGGGAGGCCTAGGACATGTATGATTATGAAGAACAAGTTTGAGAAAGTGGAACAACTGGCGTTCCGCATATGGAAAGCGGATGTTGGATCTGGGTGAGAAGGAAGCCACAGTTTTACGGGGGTGGTCTTGATTTCAGTGTAGCTGAACCTGCCCTATCATATCTTCTGCTATCTATAGCATCTGGTAACATATAGCTGTTAAGCAATTTGCTTGAACCTCATGGCCCCTAAGCATGAATTGCTCTACTGTAGTGCTCTTATGGCGCACCAGGAGGCAGGGTGTACAGAGCCTCAGACACACCCTAAGGGTGATGGAGGGAGCACCAGGAGGCAGGGTGCACAGAGCATCAGACACACACCCTCTTTCTATTTCTGAAGATGACTGGCATAAACTGCACCTGACAGGGTGGCTGTGATGGCACTCATTCCCATATGGGTGCGCACTGGGTTGTGTGCAGTTTAACTTTTTAGTTTGAGAAGATTGATGGATTAATTAGATCGTTGCCTGTCAGTGAGGCATGCAGGATCACTCCCTTCATCCATATGTGTGCCCTGCAGATGGAAACGATTCCCATGGCCCCAAGCCGCCATATTTGAAGAATGGTCACACTGCCCCGATTGGCGGCGGTGGCCGGGCCCTGGAAATGGCCCGCTCCTCCTCAGAGTCTGACTACAGGACGAACCCGGCCTGGCTGCCCCAGGTTGAGGAGCGCAGGGGAGCTCCGGGTCCCCGAGCTCGAACCCCGGGGGATGCAGAGCGGAAAGTTGCCCCACTATGGCAGGCGGAAGAGGCCCGGCGGCTTGACAAGAAACCGGCCTTGCAGAAGGCTCCGTCTGAGGACGGCCGCCGCAGCCGGCCCGGCCCTGACACCGACTGGAGGCCCACGCTGCCCCGGCACGCCTCCGCAGAGGAAGGCCGCACACTACGAGGTAGGGCTGCAACTAATGATTATTTTGATAATCGATTAATCTGTCGATTAATCGAGTGGGGGGGGGGGGCAATTTGATTTCCAGCAATTTTTAATAACCCAGTCTGTCTCTGTACAAAGGTTGTTTCCAGCAACTCGCATAAAAAACAAATGAATGCCACATTAAGAGTATACAAAAAAATTAATTTTGTAGCAGCTGAATCAATGTAATGAAATACACAAAATCTTGTTTTATGAAGTGCAACCAGCATGGTGCTTTAGATAATGTATTCAGTACTCCAGTTTTTTTAATGTAAAAGCAGACTACCGCTGCTACTACTAAGAATATTATGAAATAATTGTCTGTTACTTAATGTTGATACACATATGTGACGGGGAGAGAGCACAGAAGGGAGTGTGTCTGCATTTATTACGGAGAAAAAGCTTTTCCCGCATTTTACTCTAAAAATGCGCCGGCTTGCACTCTCGTGAAAAGCCATAGACTTTAGTGACTGAGTGACGCAAATTAGACGATTGGTGACGACAAACCCTTGAATGGCAGGTGGCAAATTTTGTTTTAAAACGTTTCCGGTTGTTTCAGCAAACTACAGTGATGAACTGTAAATAAGATAAATAACATAAGGCGATTTAGTTTGTTTAATAAAAGGACAAGATTTAACCCTGCTCTATCGGAAAAGTAGCATTAAATGACTTCTGCTGTGATCTGGTGCTATATAGAAAATAAAATTAACTTGAGGCGCCCCCCTGATAGAATGGTAGGGTAAACACGTTGTGGTATATGTAGCCACATAATGTGGCTACAAAACACATAATGTGTTGACAACCACGACTTCCCCTGCGTTCATTTAAACATATGAGCGTGTGAAGGGACGAGGCGGGTAACACAGCTGTTAGTAATGCCATTGGTTGCATTTCAAGTTTAGTTGTCCAATCTGACAGTAAACGGCTCATTAATACAAATATTCTGAGAGTTATGGTCTCAAAATAAAATCCCGGGTTTATGACAAGAACAAGTACAAATATGGCTGATTCAAAGACAAGATCGAGACCTTCAAAAACTGGTTTTACTACAACATTTAATATTACTATAAATTTCTATCGTGAAGAAATGAAGCAGTGGTGTAGTGGTAACAAGAAATTAAAGGTGGGTAAAATATATGCACAGCAGTAAAGGGTGGGTAACTATATATATCCTTAACATTAGTGATTTCAAAAAAGGTGAATAAACGCTGTTTTGTAAATTTAAAAGGTGTGTAAATGGCGTTTATGTGCATTTAGCCTCCACTACACCACTGAATGATTTGCGTTATGTAATCTGAATAATTGCATAAAATAATCCAAAAACTCCAACATCACATGATACATCAGTTTCTCTTCTACCTAATTTCAGCAAATTATTGTCAAATTCTAGCAGTATTAAAACATAACTCTGCTGTGTCCGCCTCCACCATTTTTTAAACGTTTTTCCCAATTCTTCCAGAAGTCATCACTTAATCTACTCAAGGCACGCCATTGGTTCTGGTCACCTTTTTCTTTTATGGCGGTCGCCATCCAGCTTAATAGTACTTTACTGCCACCGCGGCTTTGGTTAGTTTACCGCTCCAAAATTAGGAGGTCGCCACTGTACTTATGTGTATGATAACGTAGACCCAACTAATCCATTATTAAATTTGTTGGCAACTATTTTAATAATCGATTTAAATCGATTAATTGTTGCAGCCCTACTACGAGGTGAGCCCCATACCTGGCCCCACTTCCTCTGCTGTTGAACGCTTGTGCTGACGCTTTGAGCCAATAAGATTGCTTCATTGTTGCATCAGTGCTAGAGCTCACTAAGCATCATGTGTGATTGGCTGTTTATGTTTGTATAATCAGAGCCCCTTCTCATTTGCCCAGCTGGGGGGCGATCCTCTCTCTAAGGGTCTTCTCTGGCTAAGCTCCTTATTTTGTTCCATGCTCTGCTACGTCTGCCTCATTCATCTCCTTTTTTGAGCATCCATGAATGGCTCTTGCTGCCGGTTTGGTTTGATGGTGTTTGCGAGACACAAAAGCAGACTGTGTGCGTGCGTGTGCGCGCTCACTTGGATGCTGTCGGAGGTGGTACATCTCTGCTCTGTTCTGTATCCTGTGAATTCAGTTCAGTTTTTTTATGAAGATAAGATGGAACTTCTGGATCCCTATGATTGGACATTTGTATCCAGTGTCAATGAAGAGCGATAAATACAACACAGCATAACAAGAAATGTTTAAGGAAAGTTGACAGACATTGTAATTAAAGTCTAAATGAATTAATATATAAGTAAATAAAAGCAAGAAATTAAGATAGATAGATATATAGATATATAGATATTATAATAATAATAAAAGCAATTAAAGGAAGTTACCAAGCAAATGGAAATGTTAAGTGACAGAGTAAAGACTTAGGAGCTGCTGGGAATGCCTTTGGTGTGCCACCTTGGTGCCCTGTGACCTCCGGCAGCCCGTA
Organism: Cyphomyrus plagiostoma; assembly: GCA_019775915.2. Classification (NCBI taxonomy): domain Eukaryota; kingdom Metazoa; phylum Chordata; class Actinopteri; order Osteoglossiformes; family Mormyridae; genus Cyphomyrus; species Cyphomyrus plagiostoma. Next base: position 26,575,702 of record JABFEA020000138.1, on the reverse strand, counting down.
GTCTGCCTTGTGACCTCGCTCATGCTCTCTTTGTTTCTTGTGATTGTTACAGTCGAACCTCGTTACTACGTACCCTGGATACAACGTTTTCACCTTACAGGCTTCAACGTACAGGTTTCTAATTCCCATTTTTAGCCTATGTATTATTCCAATAGCAGCCATTGTTTACAGCATACACCCTTACAGCGTAAATTTCAATACAACGTCCAAATTTCTAGAGAAAATACGAAAACTAACCATCGTTACAACGTACAGCGCTCTCCCCGCCCACCCCAAGTTGCCGCTGTCTACCTGATCTTCGTTGCCGTTTATCGCTGGCCGGCACTAAGTAATCATGAGTAATTTAAGGAAAATTTCAAGGATCCAAATGAGCTTTGTTGAATTATTTAACAAGTAATAATGTGTTCATTTGTTTTGTAGTCAATTTAAGGGTCTGTTCTATTACAGTTTTATCATTTACATGGATATTTCGTGAGTTCTTTCATCCATCTTGCACTAAGTGGTTACAACGTTCTATGTTTATAACGTACATGTTTTTGATATCCCGTCTTGTACGTAATAACGAGGTTCGACTGTATAAGGTTTTTGTGATTTTGCCATATTGCTCAACTTTCCTATGCTGCTATTGCTGTTGCTCGTGATTTGTTGTATGGTTTTCATGATGGCATTGTAATACTCCTTCTTATGCTACCTTTGCTGTTGCTCGTAATTATCATAGAAATTTTCTGATGCTGTGATGCTTCTCTTGTGCTGCCTTTGCTGTTCCTCGTTATTGTAATACGGTTTTTGTGACGATGCTATAAAGCTCGCTTCTTATGCCGCCTTTGTGCTGCAGAGCCTAACGGCAGCCGCACCCCAGACGCAGAGGCCCCACGGGACACCCTGAGGGAGCCACTGCCCCCCAAACAGCCCATACTGCCCCCCAAGTGGCTAGTGAACTCCAACCCGGATCCCGGCAGCGATGGCCTGCCACGGCCCCCAGCCAGCAGCGGCCCCTTAGCCCCAGGACCTGTTTACTCCTCGTCTTCCTCCTCATCCGCCACCTCCTCCGCTGTCGGCACTGCTGTGAAGCCCGTGCGCACCATGGGCACTCACGGACCCGGCTCAGTGGCTCCGCCCCCCTCCTCTGCCGCCGGTACTGCCCTCCAGCCTGTCAAACAACCTCCCATCCCGCCCCCCAAGCCCATCAATCGGAACAGCAACCCCACTCTGCTAGGTGAGTGAATGCCCGCCCCCTGCTGGCACACTGATGTTTAAATCACTGGACCCTCCGCCACTGGCCCTCGTAGCCACTGGGATTGCTTGGAGCATCTTGCTATGCATCTTACTGGCAACCACACCTCAATGTTAAGGCGGGCCAGACCGGCCGTCATGTGTTTGAGCACCAAGGACACATTGTTTGTAAGAATTAAGTCCTCCGGGGACAGCAGGGTGTCTTGCCCTTCTTCTGGAACTTTCTCTTGATGACACTGATGACATGTTTGCTCAGAAAACAGCCACAGTGCTGAGGTAGGTGGGGGGGGGGGGGGGGGGGGGGGGGGGGGGGGGGGGGGGGGGGGGGGGGGGGGGGGGGGGGGGTGGGGGGGTGGGGG
>JABFEA020000138.1:26546249-26570918 GCA_019775915.2 Cyphomyrus plagiostoma | reverse complement strand
TGTCCCCCTAGCGGCCAATCTAAAAAATTACAACAGAAAGTACAGGCCACCTTCTGATTCATGAAGTAAATTAGTATCGATTCATGGTATCGGTTAACTTTTGCGAGTATGAGTACACGCACATTTTATGGTATCGGCCCCGATACCCGATACCAGCATCGGTATCGCTGCATCCCTAGAAAAAATAAAGCTTGCTTAATTTTTAAGAAGGTAAAGTAGGTGTCTAAAACTTTGTGTGTTAATAAGACAATGCATTATTTGTGCAATACAGAGGTAAAGAGAGGTAATGTGACATCTGGCACACAGGATTTACAAGGACTTGTTATGCTCACCGCTTTCGCTTTGAGGAGAATTTCTGGACCTAAATAAGCCTGAAGCAGCTGTATAAATTGGTGGGTAATGGGCGCTCTTTGCTATTGCAGGGTGATTTAAAAAGCAGTTCCGATGCTTTTTGAGACCCTTCTGCCCCTGCTGGTTCATCTTTTGCTTTACATGTGGAGGCCGCTCCGTAAGCTCACTGCGGCCTTTCCCACAAGTAGTACGCTGTCACAGATGAGCAGCTGCACTCCAGTGTGAAATCATGTTGAATTGACGATGGGACCAATTCAATATGGCTGCCGGTCCTTGTTTTGCGTGGAGGCTTAGCTCTTGTTTCTCAGCGGAAGACAGACAGTCTACGCTCATCTCTGCCACCTTCCGCACTGCACACAGGGGATAACACGCACTTCCCCCTGTACTGGTCTTGCTGGAAGCGAGAGGGCGAGTACGACGTCTACCTGTCCCTGCCCGTCTACCTGTGCCGACGGGCCGGAGCCCCCCGCTCAGGTAAAGCTGAGCTCCCCCTCAAACTGGCACCGGCCACCTTCGGGGGGGGCTCTGCTCCATGTTGTCATCGCATGCCTCATTCCCCCTTGTGAAATTGGACTAACCCTTAACTTCCGGCAGCCCTTGAACTCCGAATGGAATGGAGGGAGCTGAGAGAACGCGCCCGATTAAATGCTGCATGCCGAGCTACCGGTGCCTCTGGATCATGGCATGCTAACCACATGGCATGCTAACCAAGCGGCATGCCTGCAACTCGCCCCGTTGGTGATGTTGATGCAGCATTTTACTAGCGTTTGATCGGGTTTCCTATGGCAGTCGTGACCTTCCAATCAGGGAGCTGGCCCTGCTGTCTCCTGTTCTGTGATTGGCCTTACGATTGGTGGGGGAGTGGGAGCCCATGTTTAGCTGATTGCTCGGACATGAAAGTACTGATTATGCTGAAATATCTAAGTGGGTCAATCGGTCCTGACTGGGCCCATCAAAGCCAAGCGTGCTGCTGTCCGCCATCATGCCATCTCCCTCGCTTGCGCTTCCCTGCATTCAAGGAACCCGCTTAACGTGTCTTTGCTTGTAACTGTGCTTTTGCTAAGTAGTGGCTGCCTAGAAGAGTGGCCTTTCCAAGCCGATCATTTTCCTGATGCTGGCGGTCTGACTGATCCTTTGGGAGATACCCCGCCTCTTGCTGGCTTGCTTGTCTGGTCTCATGCTGGTCTGTGTTGTTCAGAGGGTGCGCACTTGCTGGTAGCATTTCACCCTTTTCCCCCATGATGTGGTTCTGTGAAGTTCCAGCAGGTGGCGTCACTTTTTTTTTTTTTTTTCCCTTTCTCTCTCGTCTCCTCCCACAGCTGAGCTCTCCCATGCCACCGGTGCAATTGCTCTGGGCCCGACCAAGCCTTCTCCGCCCATGCCTCCTAAGAGGACCACCCCTGTTACAAAGCGCAATTCAGAGGAGTCGTCCAATCCCCCCATGCCCAGCGTGCTGCCCGGGGAGGATTTCGCCACCTGCCCGACGGGCTTCCAGCTGCCCCCGCTGCCCCCGCCGCCACCATCCCCACCCCTGCCCACCCATGTTCCTCCATCCCCTCCACGTCTGGCTCACCACCCCCACCACCACCTGCTGGCCCACCAGCACTCGTATCCACACCCCCTGCCCCAGCCCATCCCGTATGAGCCGCCCAGCCCCACATCGGAGCCCAGCCACCCGGCCGCTGTGCCGTTGCACATCATGATCCAGCGGGCGCTGACCAGCCCCGGGCCTGCCGTGCCCAACCCCGACGGCTCACAGCGCGCCCATTCACTGCTCTTCGAGACGCCCCCCCCGGATTACCAGGGCGAGGGGGCCGGCCGTGGGTACCCCCTGCCCGTCACCATCCAGCCGCTCAAGCTGTGAGTACCCCACCCCCGGGTGACCTTTGACCAGGGTTGCAAAACAGTGGCCTGCATTTTCTGTTTATTAAAAATTCCTGCTTTGGCGTGGGGGTGTGTTTGTGCGTGTGGGTGTTGGTGTGTGCCTGCATGTGGCAGCTTTATTACCGAGTGGGGGCACATCTGCGAATGCTGCGAAGTGGTGCCAGTGTCACGTCGTGTTTTAAATAATAAAAACGACAAGCTTCAGGGGTGGGGGGGCCATTCCAGCTTCTCCACCATTGAAATGTGGATATTACCAGCAAGCAAATATACTGAATAAAACCTGTGGGCTTGTAAAACACAATTGTGCTGGACTTACATGGCAGATTGTGATGTAACCTGACATGGTTACCCTGCTGGTAATTTTTGTGAAATTAAGTGAGTAAGCATGTTTTTAAGTGCATATCTATTTTGTGGATTTCTTTGTATGTTTCCATGTATTTAAATAGGGTTAAATGGGGTTGTTTTTCTGCACCCTTCTCTCCTTGACCTGTGTGATACTGCTGGATCATGTTCTGCTGGGAGTATTTCAATCAGTACCTCGCACCTATTTTTCTTCTCACTGTCTGAGTTAATGTCATGAAAAATGATCAGCTGAGGTGCTGGTAGATATCACCTGTGTTTGACTTTAGCAGCCCATTGCTTACTTTTTCAGGAAGCCATGTAAAATCTGTGTTGGACTGTAGGGGGTGCTGTAGTAAATTTGAGATTGTCCTTTGTCCCTCACTTAACAGTAATGAGGAAGACTACTCTGAAGAGGAAGAGGAGGAGGAAGAGGAGGAGGAAGAGGAGGATCTGCCCCCACCTGAGCACATTCCGCCTCCGCAGCCAGAGCTAGAGCCACGCAGCCGACGTTGCTTGGTGGGGGACCTGAATGTGAGCATGATCCCCGAGATGGAGGGGCCTGCTAGCAGTGAGGAGGACGAGGAGGAGGAAGAGGATGAAGAGGAGGAGGATGTCGAGGAGGAGGACCCACCGGACGACAGCGACTCGGATGGGCCTGTGCTTTACAAAGACGACGACTCTGAGGATGAGGAGGATGAAAGCCCACCCAGTATGTTGATATGTCGTTCGCTACTGGTTATCCTGTTCGGGAGCTAGGGTGGTGTGTTAAACTATAGGGTTACAGACGCAGGTCCGGAGTAGTACAGGTAAACTATCGGGAGCCAGGAGTGTCTGGTAACTCCTGGGAGGCAGACAGGACATCCTCGTGAAGCCACCGTGAGCTCTGTCGTCACGGTGAAACGCTGCCTGTGTCTCTCACCCAGGTGCGCTGGCTAGCCGCGTGAAGAGGAAGGACACGCTGGCTCTGAAGCTCAGCAGCCGGCCCTCGGCTCCCGACCGTCAGGCCAGGGAGGAGCAGGCAACAGTGACATGGCAGAACCGGGAGCAGTGGGAGGAGATCCGCACGCAGATCGGCACGGCGCTCACTCGGTACGTGCGGCCTGTGCACATGCCTGTCCGTGCGTCATCACGTAGCATGACTGTCAGACACGCGCAGAGACGTGTCTGTCCTTTTACACGACTCACACAGGGCCAGTAGGCAGGCACAGCCTTAGCTCAAGTGCAAATAAGGCCTTTAGTCAGTAAACCCGTCTGTGTATGTATCAGAAGGTCTTCTCTATTAAGAGGGTAATATTTGGATTTGTGGTGAAAAGCTAGTCTTTGAATGAATGGTCTGTCTCTTGCTGCCTTTCTGGCTGTTTGCCCTCAGTCTTTCCTAGTGTTGGTCTGTCTCAATTGTTTGTTTCCCGCTGTGTTTATTTCTGTAGATCTCTCTCTCTTGATGTCTGTCAGTCTTTTTTTTTTTTTTTCTTCTTGCCTCTCTGGCTGTGTCTGCCATCTGTCTGTCTGTTTCTCTCTCAGGTCTGTCTGCCTCTCTGGCTGTGTCTGTCCTCAGTCTTTCTCTCTGTCCCTCTCTTTGTCTCAGTGTAGTCTCTCGCTGCCTTTCTGGCCGTGTCTGCTCTCTCTCTGTTTTCCCCTCCCCTCTTTGAAGCGTTGTCATACACGTGCAGTTTGCCTTGGTAAGTAAGGCAGTGCTCTGAGGATGGCTGAGGTGGGCAGAGGATGATGTGCTGTTCATGAGCCCAGAGTCCCGGTGCCTGTGACTGATGAGTGCTTCTCCTGACCCCTGCAGGCGTCTGAGCCAGAGACCCACCGCCGAGGAGCTGGAGCAGAGGAATATCCTACAGCGTCAGTCCTCCTTTTCCTGCAGCTTCCATATTCTCCCTTTTAAATTCTCATTCTCGTGTGCACTCTAATCTTCCTAGGGCCCTACGCCTCTCCCCCTCAGACTCTTTACCCAGCATCTATCCCTTTTTACCAGGCCTCCCTCCTTACCCGAATCTCTGGTCATTCAGAGATGCTCAGGATTCGGTTACCATTTAAGTGCGTTCGCAAAGGACAATGATAGCTGGATGCTGACATCTGAAAACAAATCTGGCTGTTATGTTTGTACCTGCTTTTTAACGTGTAATACTGCAACCCTAGCAATAGAGTCAAGCCACGTAAATAGCGTTATAACCGGCTGTAGGTGAAAGCCCCATCGTGAGCACATTTCCCTCCCGTTTTCAGCCAAGAACGAGGCAGACAGGCAGGCTGAGGTGCGGGAGATCAAACGAAGGCTCACCAGGAAGGTGAGAACATGCACTCTGTGTGTGGCTCTGCCACCGCTGCCTTGTTCATTTGCGTTGTCCTGATTTTCAGTTCTTGCTGACCTGCTCAGTGAGCTGGTTCTCCTAAAATCAACTTTTTGATAAGATGCATAGTGGAGTTGTGGTGAATATTACCAGGGAGTACAGGGTATCAAGAGAGACAGGAAAAACCCGACTTTGAATAGTTGGCAGCCACATGACGATAATTTCCAAAGATCTTGTTTGGCTCATTTGCAGAACAAATTCTACATATTTGTGGAACTGACAACTCATAAAGCTAAAAGTCATAGTTCATTTTTGCTAATCATAACTGCATAACTGAAATGTGAAAATCAATGTTTTTTCCAAGTATAAAATCTCACTGCTTTTGGTCTTTAGCTACTGCACCCCTTACTGGCTGCTTGCTAAAACGTGCTTGTTATGACCCCAGCTAAGTCAAAGGCCAACAGTAGCTGAGCTCCAGGCCAGGAAAATCCTAAGGTTCCATGAGTATGTGGAGGTCACCAACGCCCAGGACTACGACCGGCGTGCAGACAAACCGTGGACCAAGCTCACCCCTGCTGACAAAGTAAAGGCGGCCCTTTGCAGAGACATTTTCTTAAGACCATGTTAATAAGTAATGTGCAAAATTATATGATGACATTCTCATGCTTAAACACCTATATTATTACACCGTATCACTTCATATGGTCTGATATTTTATAAAATAGAAGTATGTAGTATTTAGTGTACATCAATGATGCCACTATCATGGTTTTATGACCATGAATTTCTTCAGTGAGGTTATTTGCTGCCCGGCACGTGTTGATGGAGTAATGGAGATCATTTCCGGAGTTAATTTGCCTTTTCCTCTCTACCCCCACCTGTACATTCAGGCCGCGATTCGTAAAGAGCTGAATGAATTCAAGAGCTCTGAGATGGAGGTGCATGAGGAAAGCAGGATCTACACGAGGTACGTCCTCTCTGCTCTCTCCCGCTCTCTGCAGTCCTGTTCATATGAATCTGGGAAACCGGCCCTTTAAATTGCATGAATGGGTGTCACTATTTTTGGCGGTTCTGTTTTTAATAAAGCAGTCTTAATGTGTTTCTTCTCTTTGCATTTACAGATTTCACCGGCCTTAGACTCCAGCAACTGGAAGATGAAGCACTTAAACAGTGAGAGAGCCTGACCGGCCCCCTGGGCCTCATGCTCCCAGGACGGACTGCCTTTATCCTTCTGAATGTACAGTACTGCTCACACTGCAAAGAGAACCACTCCTCCCACTGCAGCCACACGCCTGCGTACTTGCAGTACTTCTCCGGGGACTTCGGGAGGAGCCATAGTGCCAAGAGGGCAGAGGTGGCAGAAGGGAGAGGTTTAGAGGCTGTCTGTGCTGTTCAGGCCCCCCAGGGGTGCTAAGGCCCCTATAGGCCACAAGTCCGCCCTCCCCATTCCTCTGGAGAACATTCGGATGGCCTTTTTCCTTCATTTTTTACGGAACACTTGATTTCTCTTTCCTTCTTCATCAGGAAACATAATAATCATAACAGTAGTTAATATTGAAGGTGAAAATTATTACAATAAGAGCTGCAAGATACTGGCTGAGATGAAGTGAAAACAAAATGACAATGAAGAGAGACTCCTGAAGCAAGTGACTCCGGAAAGAGTGATGGCATTCTGGAAAAATTGTGAATTTGTGTGTGTGTATAGATTTACTGTAATTTTTCTTAGACTATTAACCTGGAAAGTTATAATGAAGATTTCGGTAATGCACAAGGTTTTTTTTTTCTCTTCCTAATGTACAACCTCTTCTGAAATGAGGACTTTTTTGTGGTGATTTCCCCCCCACCACCACCATTTGGGGAGTTGGGCTGAGGTGACCTCAACAGTCCCTTGCCATAGGAGAAAAACCTGAAGTAGTGTTTTTTAAAATTAATTTATTTTTTGCCATGGTTTAAATTCCAGTCTTAATATAGCATACAGTCATTGTATATCACCTGTCCAGTGCTGTGACAGCCATAGGTATCCCAACTGGCCAATAATTTAAATGTAATTTTTTGTGTTTTTAATGGACTTACTACAGATCACTTTTAGCAGTTTAAAAACCAGACTCACAAACCAGATTTAACAACAGTGGGATAAAACATGGCACCTTAATTTGGAACAAGTCAGGGTTGTACAGCTCTCTGTAGGAGAGAACCACTACAGTAACGCATCACTGCTATGGCTGACAGGGAATCCCTTTCGGCAGGAACATGTTTGTGTTTTTTGTTTTATCCCGTATTGCTCGTGGCCCAGTGGAGACCGAAGTACTCTGCTGTATAGATTTATCCTGTAGATTAAACTGACTGTCGTGTATATCTTGTCTTCCTATCGTTTAAAATATTTGAAATATAATAAAAGTATTAGGTTGTTGTTGTTTTTAAGCTCAAAATATTAGTGTATGATTGAACAACACTATGAGAAATGGGATATAAACATACCTGTTCTATTTTATGTTACTGTTGTATAGTTTTTTTTAAGACACTTCATTGAATTTTAGTAATTGACAGCGATTTCTCTGTTTAGCTGAAAATGGTCACTACCGAATATTAAAAGCTTTAAACAATTAATACTGTTCTGTCCTGCATTTGTGCATGTTGTTGAATGAAATGTCAGGGGTAAATGGTTACCCACGATTACTAAAAGGCGCACAGAATCCCAGTTTCATGTATATGCAGGGGTGCCATAAAGGGGGGGGGGGTGGTTAGGACGATTCCTCAGTGACAGGGGCCCTAAAAAATTTTGAAAATGTATGCTTTGGTAGGGCCCAAATCATTAGCATCGCCCCTGCTTGTATGTATAATACAATAGGTATGTGTTTGTTGATTTTCCAGCTACAGAGTAATTATATTTAGAGTAGCATTGTGGATGATTGTTTAAAATGTGTTAAAATTAAGACAAGGAATAATGTTTGAGTGGATAACGGAACCAAACACGTCCAAATACATTACTTAAGACCAGAATATAGCGATGAGCGACTAAAAATGATGCAACATGTACAATTAAAGTAATCTGCCATAAATGATACTTTTGATTTTGTTGATGACATTTATTACTAAATATATTTAACACAATCGCTCTTCGCTTGGTGACCGACCTCTGCTCCAGCGGTCGTTAAGCTTAATGGTCAGTAAGTGAAAATGACTGTAGCCAAAGCATGACTGCAACTGTGTTTATGACTTGACCTAAGCTCCTGTACTCAAATTTCTTTTATCCTTCGTGAATCTCCTTCAAATGTCTCTCTCACTCCGGCGTGCGTTGTTGTCAAGCTTACGAAATTTGGTAGTAAATGGGGCGCATTATTCGTTACATTTATCTGTACTACCGGCGTATATGCGAACAGACGCTGAACGAGGACGAGTGCGTGTGTTTTGCTTGAGAAAATATAGAACGTCTTTAGCGACATCTAGTGGCGAAACGCGTTTGTTCGGCTAAAGTACAGACGAACAGAGGCTGTTTATCAAAAGCGTTTCTGGCAACTGTAAGCCGTACGGTACTATAATAAGAGCTAAGGTAATCGTTACACTGCTGTGGTTTAGGGAAAGAAATCTAGAGCACCATCCACTCGCGCTTTAATTGTATTTGTTCATTTTAAATGGGAAAGGACCCTGGTGCATAAATGTTCTAGCAAATTAAGAAAAAAACACCCTAGACTTCCACAACCAAACGAATGAAAGATATCTCTAGTCTATGCCAGGGGTCTCCAACTGCGGTCCCGGAGAGCTACTGTGCAGTAGGTCTTCTGTCATACCCAGCTTCTGACGAGTCACACCTGTTCTCAGGTAAATCCCAGGAACAATTGTGGCTCATCAGAAGTCAAGTGGGACAGAAAACCTACTGGATAGTAGCTCTCCAGGACCGGAGTTGGAGACCTCTGCTCTATGCATTTTGCTATAGAGGCATCTTTCTGAAACGGAATGTTGCTCATCCGTGGTCAGGGGCGCCGTAAGGAGAGTGGGTGGGGTTGGTTAGTATGATTCCAACGTCCCCCGAGTAACAGGAGCCCAAAAAAAAAATGTAAAATAATTGGATCGATATGGGTTGGAGGCCAATACGGTTTGCTGTCAGGGAATCCAAAATCTGTAGCTGTGCCTCTGGTTGTGATCTTTGCGGATTTATATATGCAGCCTTTCCCTTCTTCCCCAGTATGTTTGTCCTGAATATATCCTTTAAAATATCTCCTGATATTATACGGAACCAGCGAATAAATCTCCCTGAGCAGAATGTGTTTCAGAAGTAAAATTCGTAAGCTTAGTTTTTTTTCAGATGTTCGTTAATGTTGCTATCAATACAAATATCGGATTTAATTACGGCCCATAAAGTCATTGATTTATAGATATATTTTTGAATGCATTGCGATTATATAGCGAAATATTTCCCGAGACGTCAAGTCTCACTTTAAAAAGGGAATTCTCCTTCAGGTGTTGCATTAACAGAAATTCCATAACATTACTGACTATTACAAATTCCCCCACATTAAATAACAAACAGATGATCAGAATCTCATAATACCCATGCATTTGTATCTCGGTGTGTATTATCTACGAATTTGCGAACGATGAATTAATGTGCTAACTGTAAAAAGTTTTCTTTCATTTCGATCTGATAAAGATATGGGGCTTCATAACATATGATGGGCTGTCGGCCGACCGCTCCAGGGCGTACTGTCTCTTTAAAGCACAGGCCACATGGACGGAATTAGTAGGGAAGGTGATCGAGGGTTTCTAACACACAATAAGAGAAGCGACGGATCTGGTGAGTTTGCAATGAATGGGGTCGTTAACTTTGCCGCTGTAACCCATATAACAGTTATTTTTGTGCTTTAGCTGTATGCAGTGTCTAAGGGGAAGGACGTGTCCGCCAGTTAGATATTAAATGTTAAAATTGTTGCTGATTAGCTAGCAAATTAGCTGAAGCTGTTTTATGCAACAGCACTGTCATTTTCATTTACCGACCCTTGCATAAGTGCATCGGTTTGGTTATTGATTTCAATGTACATGATGATCCGTGGCTAATTTATCAGTGATTTTTTTTCCCGTTGTTTTTTAAGAAGACAGTTAATGCCTCCTAGCAGCTACCGTCTGTCGCTTATATGGTTAATTGACCATAACTTTAACTAACTTAAAGAATTTGTAAATTGTAGTCAAACTATCTATAAGGACTTATTAAGTGGACGAGAACCAGGCGCTCAGTAGCCAGATTCCGGACACCGCCTGTATAAATGGGGCCTTTTAAAAAATTAGCGGGAGTCATCATTTAGCACTTTGAACCAGGAAACAGATCGGCCCACCCGTCTCTACCACGGGGAGGGGAAACACCGGAAAAATGTTTAGTTCAAAACGCCGCGTGATGCCGTGTAACAGCAGCTGCTGCTCTAGGGCAAGAGCCCTCCTCCGTGCTGTCCTATTTTGTGCATCGGTCCCTATCAATCATATCTCCTTATGCTATTTTCAATCGGTTCTCGAAGAAGGAACTGATTGTGCGTTTGCAGCAGCTGCCGCGTGACCAGAAGCACGTAAATCACTGGAAAGTTAGTCAGAGAGGGGAATACCATCAGGCCAATACACCCAAAGTAAGTTCGTTTTTTTGAAGTCCCTTTTAATCCGCGTTCGCCAACCAAATGTTCATTTTGCGTGTTTGACGCTTTGAAAGGCGTGTCTCCTTGTGACGCACATTTCCCGCGACCAACTTGAGCCCCGACGCGCGCGGATGGCGCCTTTGCAGTTCTTTGCACGTTGGACCAGCTGCGTCTCTTAAAACGACCTTTCTCTTTTTAAAGACTCGTACGAGGTCCTTTGTTTTAATTAGTGTGTTTTGTTTAAAGTTACACTGAGACTACTCCTTAGCCTCTTTGCTTTTCTATCGAAGTATGATTCAAGTTTTGCTTTTCGCAGTTACGTGCTGATATCCTCTAACTGAAATGAATTATTTTTGCCTATGTTCTGGAGGAAAAACAAAAGCTACAAATTCCGTGTTGACATGGCTGAGTTGCTTTAGCTTGTTAAACGTTACAGTGCGCCGTTGAGTGAATTGTGAGGGTTGCACACTTGTGAGCTACCAGTGTGCCTCAGTTTTCATGATGATGTGTTAGATGAGATCTAGAAGTTTTTGAACAGCTATAGTGCTGATAAAGAAAGCAGTATGTCTGAATATATGTACCTCTGCTTTTCTGTCTAGCGTTTGCCGCCGACATGCCTGGGAAGAAGGCAGTGAAAAGGGTGGGCCATGTGGATGACGCCAAGGGTCCTAAAAAAGTGAAAGGTACACCGGCCATTGCTGATACCCGTGAGAAACCGATTTCTTTGCATACGTTGTAAGATGGTTTTATAAACATTTAACTATGCTGGAAGTATTCGTGTGTTTGACTACATGGAAGAATGCTGTATATGGTTTGTGTCGTGGTAATCTTTTTGCTTGATGTAGTCTGATAAAGTAATGGTTATGCAAAGAGCACTGCTATGACCGTTTGCCTATTATTATGATCTCTGATTCTGCACTCGATTACCAACTCCAACGTAAACCGTTCTGGCAAACCTGCCTTGTTGCATCCCCTAACCTGTTCCCAACAAATCCTCTGTTCCTGCCCAGTTTCTCACAGCAGCTATGGGACAGAGAATGGTCTGGTGCTGGTGCTCGGACAGGGTGATGTGGGCCAGCTGGGCCTGGGTGAGGACGTGATGGAGCGGAAGAAGCCGGCGTTGGTGCCCCTCCCAGAGCCAGTCGTACAGGCCGTGGCAGGGGGCATGCACACCGTCTGCCTCAGTGACACGGGCAGTGTGAGTAGCTCACACTTTTTCGCCTTGGCCTTAGTCCTGGTGCTTGAAGTACTCTCGCCTTGAATGGTTGCTCATGAACAGTTACTGCCATGTAATTTAAGTAAAAGATCTTTGTGGCACTTCGGTACAGGGATTGATTGCTGCACTGGCCTATAAACAAAACTGTATGTCCACAAATCATCTTAGGTTCCTCACAAACGTTGGTTCCCCAATTGCTTGCACAATGCACTATATTCCACTGAATGTTCATAAGTAATTTTTGGAAAATCTATCTTGAAGCTTTTGTTCACATAGATCTGATTAGTTTGGACAGCAGTTTTCAATAATGATTATGTATGTGTGTGTGTGTGTGTGTGTGTGTGTGTGTGTGTGTGTGTGTGTGTGTGTTATTGGGCATCATAACATTATAACTAATAACTACTAAACAACCAGCAAGTTTCTTGAGGGGAAGAGTCAGTGTTAGACATGTCTGAATATTAATGCGTGTCTTCACGCGTCTTTAGTCCAGTCTGTCCATTGTCATCTTTCATTTTAAAATGTGATGTATATTTTACTGTGTTTATAGTCTTTCACGCAGAACAAGGGAATTATCGTAACTAATTTTTCCCCTTTGGTTCAGGAGCCCTACACTGTATACTGGTTCATAACCTCTGTACAGACGGAAGTATCTACCAGAGTTAGGTTAATTAGTTATATTTCTAAGGTACAGAGCTAGCGGCTTTACTGCTGGTCCTGGGTTATGAGACTCCGACCAGTAGCCTGTACTACAAAGCAGGGTTACTGGCTTATCGGGGTAACTTGTCGGATTTAAGGTAGTCTGGGCAAAATGTAAGTGAACGAATATAAAGTCCATTTAAACTGTGGCGCCTTAAATATCCGACAAGTCACCCTGATAAGACGGTAACCCCGCTTTGTAGTTCTGGCCCCTGGATGTATAAGCGAACAAGGTGCCCCCCTGCCTCCTTCCCAGGTGTACACGTTTGGCTGCAATGACGAGGGGGCCCTGGGTCGGGACACCTCAGAAGAAGGCTCAGAAATGAGTCCCGGGAAGGTGGAGCTGCGGGAGAAGGTGGTGCAGGTGTCGGCCGGCGACAGTCACACGGCGGCGCTCACCGAGGAGGGGGAGGTCTACATCTGGGGCTCCTTCAGGGTAAGCGGGCCACGTCTGGGCCCAGGGACGTGTCGGCGTGCTGGTGGCCTGTAGTGTCGGGCAGTGGTACCGTGTGCTGCTCTGTCCACCATCTGTAGCATTTCAGCTTTTTTCTTTACCTTCAAATGCATGGTAAATGTAAAGCCCAGAATATACTGCCTATTTTGTCCTGCCCCAGCATGTCTGCCTTTAATGATATTCCACCGTTATGCTTCATATTGATTTCAGGACAACAATGGAGTAATTGGTCTGCTGGAACCCATGAAAAAATGCACTTTACCAGTCAAGGTTCCCATTGAAGAACGTGTGGTCAAAATTGCTTCGGGTAAGACCTCGCCCTTAGGGACACACGTGCCAGGCAGATTTCATCGGCAGTGCTGGCACCAAAGGATCAGGGCGTTCTCTGCTGGCGTTGCTGTTGGCACTGACTGGAGATCAGTTTTTCCGAATGACACCAGATGGAAACTTTGAGACTAACCCTTGCTGCTGTTATTTTTCCAAGGAAATGACCACCTGATGATACTGACTATGGAGGGAGACCTGTACAGCTCAGGCTGCGGGGAGCAAGGGCAGCTGGGGCGGGTTCCAGAGCGCTTTGCCAACAGAGGGGGCCGGAAGGGCCTGGGTAAGAGACTGTGCCTTGACAGCTGCCCCCTGTGGCCATGCTGTGCACTGCGGCTCTACCTTATTATACACCCAATAGCTTGGTCATGAGGGACTTGGGGTCTTGTGTTGGTACTAGGGGTGGGCGATGTGACCTCAAATTATCACAGTATTTTTTGCTTTTTTGACGGTGACGATATATCGCTACTCCTCACAAAACTAGCAAAAAAGTAGCAGCATATCCCTTTATGTAAATTTAAAAAAATATTTTATAATATTTTAAATACGCTTAAGATGGGTGTGGGTGTTTTTTTGTTTTTTTTCTCACGGATATAAAACATCATAGGTAATGTGTTCTCATTCGTTTTAAAATTCAGAGCAACAAGCTGCTTCAGCTGAAAACGGTGCATTTTACAGTACATTTCAAATAAAACGCAGGCCTACTGCTTCAGCTGAAGTAAGAATTTCAATTTGAGACAAGTCGGCAAACGCATGCAAAGGCATTTACATGTTTGTAACCATTTTATTACCTTCTAAATAGCCCGTAGGGTTTGCAAACTACCTCAACGCTTTTGATGTCACCCATTTTACGTTTGTGATGTAATTATATATTTGCTGTAACATTTCTAGTGAGTTTGAAACCCTGAGTGTCTCACCAGATGCATGAGAATTGGTAACCCTGAAAAACGTTCATTTATATAAATAGAAAGTTAATTTATATAAAAATAACATTACCTTTTTTAACAACTGTATAAAGTAATCTTTGACGAACATGAAATCACTATCTACGTCCATTTATCCAGCATTTTATAAAATACTACGTTTGAAAACTTCTCAGCTGTAGGATTTCAAGACTGAGCAGCCACTCTGTTAGGAACGTTATGACTTTTTGTTAGATTCGCTGCTGTTAACACTAATGACACATTATCGCAAAGAAATGGGCTGCACACCCCGACTGAAGTCTTGTTTGAAGTTAGTTTGACCTTCACTGGTGTCCATTTAAACTGTGCGTATGTATATGTAATATTTATAGACATAGACAGATATAGATGGATAGACACTAAAAAAAACCTGATTTTATAGTGTGTGTATATGTATGTGTATATGTATGTATATGCGTGTACATATATATAAATATAAATAAAAAGCAGCAAATTAAAATAACACACCAGCATATATACACCCTGCTTCTGTGTGTATATAATGCACGCAATCTAGTGCTGTAGTTCCCGAGACCGGTCTCAAGACCAGTTTTTTGTGGTCTCTGTCTTGTCTTGGTCTCGATGGGATGGGGGAAAAAAATAGAAAACAGCACATCCTCTCAGAACAGTATCAGTATTACGTGCCTCAGTTCAAATGCAAACAGTCAGATGCATCTATTTTAGAAATGTAACATTGTATACATTTTCTCAATGGACGCTGCCAATGCTTCACAGTCCACACACGTCATACACATCGCATCATAGTGACGTCGGCAAAGAAATGTCCGCAAAGTCTATAGCATAGTTATAATTTGAATAAATTAGGTATTTTACATTCATTACAAAGCACGGTCTTGGAGGTGCAAGTCAAACTGGAGGCTCATTCTCTTCGATTCAAAGCAAATGGTCATTACATAGCCGTATTCATAGCTTATCTGAGGCCTCTGTCCCTGGTATAAGAGACTGAATATGAACATCTTTCTAGTACATCCCATCTCTTTCCCTTGATGAGGTCTGATAAAATGGTTATAGGAGAGGATTGCTGAGAATATTATTTTCCATCAGACCTCCTAAGTATGACAAATCTGGGAGATTTTAAATGAGACATATGGACAATATGATTGAAAAGATAACATGAATTTGATTTAATGACGAATGACACTTCACAGCAATGCCTTGTAATGCACAGTAATGTCAATTCTATCCATAGTCTGTTTTCGGTCTTGGTCTCGACTCTTCTTGGTCTTGGTACCCTCAAGTCTCGGCAATGTCTTGGTCTCGGTTTAGGCGGGCTTGACTACAGCACTAATGCAGTCTCACAAAATCATTTTATTTTTAATTTAATTTGCTATTGCAACACTTCGCCTCTGCGTTTAATAGAAAATTGACTCAACGCAGATAAAGCGGTTACGTATGCTATTTAACGATGAGTATTTACATTACAAATGAAGCTTTGAAGGAAATAGTGCTTTATTTTTATAAATGTGCTGTTTTATAATTGAGATTCTAAATTCTTGCGGTGTTAATGGTATAGTGTAAATCCATATTGTGGCAGACAGTCACACCAGTGATGACTGAGACTGGTGTACCGCCCACCCCTAGTTGGTACCATGAGAAAACGGCATGCATAAGCTGCTAATTTTACCCAATGAACGCTGCTGGGTTTAGCCAAAGATTTCATTGAAACCTTTATTGTTAATTTTCTAAAATATGTAATTCTGCAGCTGTCAGCATTGGCTAAAGGACTTTATGAACAGCGTTACCTTGGCGCTGAATTTTGCTGCTCTGTCGTGTTTTTGAGCACTGTGTCTGCAGGACCCTGGCACTTCTGAAACGCTGCTTCTCTCCTTGTCTGGCCTCAGAGCGACTACTGGTGCCACAGACCATCCCGGTTCGGTCGAGAGGAAAGGTCCGTTTCTCCGATGTCTTCTGCGGTGCCTATTTCACGTTCGCTGTGTCGAAAGAGGGTCACGTCTACGGCTTTGGTCTCTCCAACTACCACCAGCTAGGTGAGCCTGATTGTTTTCATTTGTTTACTGACCAGCAATAGCCATCATTTACACCAGGGGTGGCCAGTAATACTCCAAGGGCTGGTATGTATGCAGGTTTCCCTGTAACTCCCTAATTATATTACTAATTAGAGGACTGATCGGCTGCAAAGTCCTCACACCTGGGTTTGAACAGCTGACCTACAGGTTATCCCAAAGACGTGCATACACACCGGCCCTTTGCAGATAAGATTGGTCACCCCTGATTTACACTGTTGTTTAAATGGTAAGCAGCAGTAGTATACGGTGGTTAAATCCATTTTGTACAGGCCTGACGGCGTGAAGCTTTATAGGAGACTACTGAGTATTTAGCTGTCCTCAGCCTACTTTCATTGACACAGACTCTGGGGGGGGGGGGAATAGTGGGTGAAATATTGTTGACTGATTTAATTATTTAATATCTTAGTGTTGTGTTGGTTGTTTGTTCAGTAACCCATTTCCTGCTTCCCTGGACTCATTGCGGTTAATCTTTCTGTGTTTTGTAGGTTTGATTAAAGCTCTGACACCCTGCCAGAGAACTTTATTTGTATGGCAGACATCAGCATTTGAAACTTTCCTTTGAGCAAATATTTGTAGATGGGTGATTAATAGCAGCTGTTAGATAAGCATCGATATTTGTGTAATGTGCTCTAAGGCTGGATGTTCATGACTGAGTATTGTCCAGTAGCCTATTATTGTTCCCTGTGGGGTCCTCAGGGTAACTTTCGGTGCTCTGACCTTATTGTTCTCCCTGTAGGGACCCCAGGCACCACCACCTGCTTTGCTCCCATAAAACTCACAGCCTTCAAGAATTCCACGACCTCCTGGGTTGGCTTCTCTGGAGGCCAGCACCACACAGTCTGCTTGGATTCCGAGGGTGAGTTTTAAAATGAGGGAAGCTTTAAATACGAAACAACAGATATTTCTCTGGTATTTGTCCGGTGCGGGCATCTTCGGGCTCAGGGGGTTGTTTGCTCATGTCCATGCCCGCTTTAACAGGATTCCTTACCTGAGTAGTTCCTTTAATGTAACAAGTTGTAAAGGTCTTAAAGATGACAGAAGCATTAGGGAATAGCTTTTGCGATTTATATAATTTAATTTTTTTAAATGGGGGTGGCTTTGAACTCCCCATCCCAAATCCCCCTCCAGTGTTTAGTTCTGCTTAAAAGTGGGCAGTGACTGACTGGATGACTTCTTATGACCTGGATTGGTGGGAGATAGTGTTGAGTCACCATCTGCATGGTCTCTCCAACCAGGGAAGGTCTACAGCTTGGGCCGGGCTGAGTACGGCAGGCTGGGCCTGGGCCAGGGTGTTGAGGAGAAGAGCGAGCCCACTCCCATCAGCGGCCTGGACGGGGTGAAGGTGGTGGCCTGTGGGGCGTCCGTCAGCTACGCCGTCACAAAGCAGGGTAGGCGGCCGCAATGTCTTGCTGAAGATGCCCATCTAGATCGGGCTTGTTTTCCTTGGTCACTGGTAGACCACTGACTACTGGGCATTACACTTGTGCCGAATCGGGTGGCTTTGGCTCTTATCAAGTTGGCAAGCTGCTGTGTTCCCTTGAACTTCTGATTTGGGGGTGTCTCAAGAAGCAAATAACATTGGTAAATATTTTCTGGAATAAATTCTTGCCCGTTAAGTAGGCAAGTAGACTGTGTATAATAGTGTAGATCTGTTTATGTGCCAACATTAAGTTTGTTTCTGTAATCCCCTCCCATGAGAATGTGATGTCACCACAGTGCTGATCTCTCTGGCAGTGGACTGTCCTGCTTACTGCTTCCATGCCGCCAGGAGTGTGGTTCTAAGAAACAGCTGCCCTGGGATCTGTGATAGGTGCCCAAGCACTGAATACAACTGCTGCATTCTCGTGTCCCAGACTTGAACCTCAAACCCCAGGATACTTGTCTCGTTTCAGGCTTGGTGTTTGCCTGGGGCATGGGGACCAACATGCAGTTGGGCACCGGAGAGGAGGATGACGAGTGGACCCCGGTGGAGATGGTGGGGAAGCAGCTGGAGAATCGTGTAGCTTTGACAGTGTCCAGCGGGGGGCAGCACACAGTTCTGCTGGTCAAAGACAAGCAGGACAGCTGATTGGACACCCTGTGGGAAGGGTTTATAAACCATTGATCTATACTGAGGTGTAGATTGATCGGATGTTGGACGGTGAGACTTCCCGTGCTGCGCCATGTCGCCCTTAAGAGGCCATTTAGGGAGGGGAGATGAGGGAGCTGGGTACTGTCCGACTCCTACTCCTATGGAGCCAAACATCGCACTGAGGCTAAGACAGGATGTTCGGGGGGGGGAATAACAAAATTATTTTTTTAAACTAGTTTGCTCCTTTTGTTTTCTTAATTATTTTTAATGATATCCTTTAGTATGACATTCAGGGATTCTGAAGTTTTCTGTGTGCAGGAAATCGATCACCTTTTAATAGTCCTGTTTGCAGACTTTTAAAGTGGCATTTGGTCAAAGCAATAAAAATCCAAAATTGAGACCAACTCTGCAAAGTGTGGCCTATTTCTAAGTGTCTCACCCTTCTAGTTCATTGAGGCTGCGTGTCACTGTCGTCTAAGCCTGTGTTTAGGCAGTGAAATCCTATAGTTCTACATTTTTAAACTCGCACTCAACCAAAAATAGGAGATATTTTAATGTTTGTTTATATGTACGCTAGTTTCTGTCCCTTCGAAGGGGAAATAAAATCCCGCATGCATTGTCAGGCTTCTGCATCACAACTGCTGTTCCTGTTCGTTTTCTGTGCTACGTTTGTGTACCAACAGGAAAGGACGCTGTTATCTGATTTGTTTCGAGATTTAAACCTCTGAGGCCTGATAGTACGATGGGCAGGAATTTTGAGTACAAAAATATGAGCAGCTACCTGAATAATCTTCTCGCTTCTCTAAATATTCCAGATTTTAATATTTGAAAGCATCAGCTATACTCAGATGCATGATTTATGTGCTTTAAATATGGGTAGTATCTATGTAGGATGCAGTCTAAATGAATATAGTTACATCATTTTTGTTCCAAATGCAAAAAACAGATGCAACTGAGAAGAGAAATTTTAAATTTGCCAGCTATTTGTAATTTTGCAGGAGCCTGTATCACATAAGATTTCTTGCTTGCTTGTCAGATTTTGGGTAGGCTGAGCTAAATGTAACTGAATGAATATAAAGTCCATTTAGGCTGGGGTAAGCAAGAAATCCTGCTTCGTGATACCTGCCCGTGGTCACAGGACCTTTCACTCTGTTTTCCTGCACACTGTGACCACTAGAGGGCATTCTGATGACATTTGTAGCCAAATGACAGGTGTTTTAGATGAAATTTTGAATAATACAGTCTAAGCTTAGAAATACCGATTTCACATTGATTCGAAGCCTCTTGGCAGTAAAGAGTGAATATGTTATGATCGTGCTATTTTCCGCTCGCATTATCTACTCATAATGAAATGTATAATATGTGGGCGCTAGTTTCAATGTGACATCTTGTTTTTAAGTAAGTCTTTTGAAATCCTAACAGCCTCTTGCCCTACCTCCTAAAATTTTCCTGGTGCTGTCTTTTGTTCTGTCCTTTCTCTGGGTTTTTGTTTTCCCCCTTATGGTGATTAGGATCCACACACATGTACAACCTCTACGCAAACACGAGTCTTTCTACAACGTGTGAAATTTCCCAGGTGGATGGTGGAGCCAGTTATTAAAGGGGTCTGTCTGACAGTAAGTGTCTGGAATCTTCTTGCTGTCAGAGGTTGCAAAAAATAAATTTTTAAATATTTTAGTGTCATGCATTATTGCTCCTTTCAGAGGTTGTTTACCAGTTAGCCTATTTTGCAGAACCGGAATCTATGGACTAGGCTACAAGATCAGCTGCCCTCAGGATTTTGTAGAGGTACCGTTGTGGTGTGTGAAAACCAGCGTCATAATTACTGTATCATCTACAACCCAGACTGTAGAGTTGTGCCTTTTAACTTTTGAGAACTTGGCTTTTCTGAAGCTGTAATACACATACCGCGAAGACAATGCCCTGTTTTCTCAGTGTGTCCCAGACTGCTTTTTGCCATTGGGCTGTTTAAGGCATTATGGTCTCATTTTGTCACCAGCTAATAACACACTGCCCTGTACATATTTCCATAATATGCATCTCCGTGCATGTGGATTGAGTTCCTGCCCCCAGCTCCATACGTGACTGAGTCATGCACGGGTACACTTTTGGGGACCTGCACCTGCACAGTACAGCACCACACCAACCCGTGCACCCGTTATTTCAAAGTTAAATCCGCACCTGCTCGGGCCAGTTAATATTCCGGCCGTTACCCCACCGTACCCGTGATAAATTACACACAATTATTTTTTCTATGCACCTCTCAACGTAACAAAAGCTAGGCCTACATGAATTTTGAATTGAAACGAAGAAGCCCGTTTAACACAAAATTAAATCCGATAGATCTCAAAGAGCAGTTTTATACACGGAAAATATAGCACCCCGCTGGTACGTACTAGTAATGCTGTACAACGCCACAAACACTCACATAGCTCCTCACTCGCTCACGTTCTGGAGGAGGGTGACTGGCGAGAAGGACCCAAATAAACTGTTTATTAAAACACTTTTTTTTTTTTTACCCACGACAATTCTTCTATTTTATAACAACTACTCGCCCTCTAATCTTCCCCAAAACAAACAAATACCCGCAATTTCCCTACATGCAAATTACTCCCTACCGCAACGCCTCACGGGAGCATGAGTCCTGTAGTGCCGCTCCCTTGTTTGTCGAGGCGCCGAACACGGTGATGAGAATTTGTACATCATAGTCTAATACATAAATATTTTAATTTGTGTTATTTTTGCAGGCTACAATACTGTTTTGATTGACCTGTTACGCTACCCGTCCGTATGTGATGTATTATCCGCCCGCATACCCGCCCGTAAAATTCCAGAACACTGTTTGGAAAATGGATGGATGGATTAAAATCCGCCCGTTTCAGCAACTATCTGGGGGTACCCGACCCGGTGCAGGACTCTGATAAGGGAGCACCTTGCAGTTCTCGCCGTGTTCGTGTGGTTTCTTCCAGGTGCTCCGTCGTCACACATTCCTAAATGACTCGTCGTTCTAAGTGTAATGTGAGAGTGTGTGACTGACGTCCCGTTCCAGTGAGGTCTAACCTCCTGCCCTGTCATTCCTGGGATGGGCAAAAGGTTCATTGTGAGTCTGCATCAGATATCAGTGGTGGAAAATTCTGGTACAGATAGTAAAACTTGAGACAAAGATTGCGTTTCAACCAAACAGCTGAGCATAAAGAGACACAGGCACAGAGGACTGAACTGGTTGGTTGAAACAAAAATCTTTTATTTGCTTATTTGTCTTTTCTGGTATAAAAAGGTCATGATACTTTGGACAGAATTAGCCACACATTCTTTCTTCACATAGGATGATCCTTGTGTTTCTCCATGTATTTGTGGCTGTATGCTGTCAGGCAGAGGCTGTGTGTTTTACTAATGCAAGCTGATAGCGGCTCTCCTCACTTTTGTGATTGGCTACATCCCTAAGGAGTCAGTACTGTTTTTGTTCCATAATGAAAAAACTGATCAAATGCTGAAACAAACTGAAACCACTGGTCCAATGTGTCTGCACAGAGATTCGTGGATATTTGTCCTTGTTTATGAGAAGCTTATCTCACTATTTGCAACATTGATAAATTTCAATCCGACTGAATGTTTTATGACAAGAAATGATACATGATTGATATTTGTGTCAGGCTGTTTTGATACTGAAAGTTTGACAAGATTAGGATATTTGGAGCAGATGTGTATACCTGACCTATTTTGTATTTGTGTTGTCTTTTATACATTCTAGCAAAATTTGTTTATTCCAAAGTTGTTATTTGGATTTATTTCCCTATTTCTTCGCATGAGTGAAATTTTCATGGTTATCGCAAGTGAAACTGAGGAAAAGAAAAGAGATGAGACTTCTTTACATTTCTGTTAAACCATTTTAATTTCATTCTTTGTCTTTTGAGACATTGAAAATCTGTCAAATCACAGATAGTGAAGATGAGGGCTGGTACCATGGCAACCCTGGAATTAATGGAGGCTCATGCAACGGTAGTCAGAATCATTATCAGGAGTGATGAGTGTGCTTTTCACACTTAGAGGTACGTAGGCTGGTGGCTCCACAGCTTGGCAGACCTGTAGGGTCCGCAGGGGCCGAGGCCTTTGCTCTGCTTTGCTGCAGCTGCCACTGTTTCATGAGTGTGATCACTGTGACTCAGGCATCATGGGACATGTTTAGTACATACCCCCATTCGGGGATGCAAACAGAAACAATTAAAATTGTTTAATCACTGAACCATCTGCTTTGGGTCTCAGCAAGAGGTTCCTAACTTACATGTTGCTGGAGGGAACCAGTACATCGAGTGAAATGGGTATCAAATGGTCAGAATCGCCAGGACGCTACTCACCAGGGATTGCAGATTGTAAACCGTGAATATTTAGCATTCCAGACCCTGTAGTTAAAACCAATTTTAATTATTTGAATATCCTCCCCCATCCTTGCCATGCCCACTGATGGCCCTGCCCCCCCTCCATCTAATTTACTATCCATGAAGCAGAGAGCAGTACAAGGCTTTAATCACCCTTAATTCTCGACAGAAAAGACTTTATTTATATTCTAAGATGTATGGAGGGCAGTGTAACGACAAGAATATGTAGTGTGATTACTGCAGTGTCTGTGACAAACTGGCAAATAGAGCTACATGCCCAGTGTCTGATAGTGTCTATCTTGGTTCTTTTGCAATGTATTGTTGGGCAAAGTCTGCCTGGAGAGCAGGAGCGAGGAGAGCAGGCTGCGTTCCCTAGATTTTACCAGAAGCACAAACTGAATGCTGATAAGGCCGCTGGCTTAACTATGCAAATAAATACTACATGTCACAAGCCACTCGCCTTAGAACTTAGTAGATGCAATGTACCGTATAGAAAATGCATTTCCGGCTCTCATTTAATCCACTGAAGTGACTCTTCTTAAGTTGCTCTCTGCATTAATTTTTAATGAAGGGTTGATTATTTGAGGTGCTGAGGCCAGTATTCAGCAGCTATGGTGACGTCACTGTCCGCTCTCATGGCTGTCCGCTCCCATGGCTGTCCGCTCCCATGGCTGTCCGCTCCCATGGCTGGCTGCTCTCACTCTGCAGTGGCCACATCGCTGGCCGCTCTCACTCTGCAGTGGCCACATCGCTGGCCGCTCTCACTCTGCAGTGGCCACATCGCTGAGCTGGGGACTCATCAGCACTTCACTGAGTATTTGACTTGGACATGAAAATTTGATTCTCTGGGACTCGTTATGCTCTTGGTGAGCTACTGTAGCCCCTTGAAAATATCACTCACTCTTCTGCCCAGGTAACTCATTTTGCAAAACTGGACACTTAGATTTGTGCCCACCTATACATTGGATCGGGATTTGTTGGGTTACCTTAGTTAGGAGAAACTTAAATTTATTTCCTGGGGGAAACCTGAACTGACCCTTTTCAGTCCTATTTTTTTTTTTTTTACAGTGTCGTCTGTGATTTTTTATTTTTTTTCCCCCCCTGTATTCATACATGTGATTTCCCTCCTCCTCAGGTCAATTTTCACTTGTGTATCCACTTGTGTGTACGTGATGAGTGATGATAACTTGTATGACAACCAGTACTGGCATTGTATAGCCTTTATGAAAATATACCTCCTCCCCCCAACTTGACAGTAAATTCCCAGGCCTGATTTTGGTTGCTAATTAACCCCTGATGACAGCAGTGCCTTTTTTCTATTGTCTTATTTATCTGTTTGTTTATTCATCCCTTCATTCAGTCATGCTTCTCATGCATATTGTGTCTGGGAGTGAAATATGCCAATAAAAATAATCTACACACCTTCATACTGTAACATTGCTCACTTGCCCACCCTTGCAGTTGCTTCTTAATTGTTTAATAATGCCCTTTCTGTAAAAGCCCTCATTTAAATTTGCTTTTCACCAGACATTGATTAAATGCTTCAGTCGTGTTTAGATCATCCCTTGTTTGTAATATATTTGTGGGTGATTCACTTAGGCTGCATCATGTCAGGTAGAACTTGATGTTTACAGTATTGATTAGTGATGTAAATCACAGCTTTCTTTGCGATACGATACAATATCGATTCCTTAAGCCAAAAGTTATTCTTTTTTGATACCTCAGAAATCATCTTTGAGTTTTTTTTTTTTTTTTAGAAAAATTAAATGGTCAGCGTGTTCAGGAGATTGTGTGTTCTGAGCGTAGTGTCCTATGTCACCTGCCGTACTAAACACACGCTCTGAATGTAGGGCTTGCGAACTACTTATGACAAAGTCAAAATGATCTACTTACTATAAAAATGCAAAACATATATTTATGTATAAAAGAGTATACATAAATAGTTTTCTTTATTATTATTATTAGGCCCAGTAAAAATAATTATTAGTTTATCATCCTTTCAATCAGAAACAAGTGATGAGGGAGGGCGAATTTTT
>JABFEA020000138.1:26463926-26479448 GCA_019775915.2 Cyphomyrus plagiostoma | reverse complement strand
GGGAGAACATGCAAACTCCACACACATGAAGCCCAGGCGGAGACTCGAACCCAGGTCCCAGAGGTGTGAGGCAACAGTGCTAACCACTGCACCACCGTGCCGCCCCCTGAATGCTTCCTAAGCACAGAAATTACCAATCATATGTGCAGAGATGACAGGCAACTGTTTACTGCAATATCAGGATAGCTCAGTTCAGGAAATATAGCAGTAAGATGGTGACGGGGGGCATCTCCCGTAATCAGGAGACAAACACATTCGTCCTTATTAACCCCTGCCTAATTACCAATCATTACTTGAGCCTGAATTCTGTTTTCTTAAGATTCTTAAACTTAGAGAAATGTACTCAGTCTTTGATTTCCACCCCATTGCAATGTGAACCCATTGTAATCTATATCATATTGTACTTTATACCTCATTGTCGTCTGTGCACCACTGGAGTCTGAACCCCATTATAATCTGCACCCAGTTGGAGTCTGAAGCCCACTGTAGTTTACACCCCATTGTAGTTTGAATCCCATTAGCACCTGTACCTCATTGTACACTGAATCACATCATAGTCTGTACCCCATTATAATCTGAAACCCATTAGCGTTTGTACCCCACTGTAGTCTGTACTCCATTATAGTCTGAATCCCATTAGAATATGTATGCCACTGGAATCTGGACCCGTCAAGTCTGAATCCCATTATAGTCTGAACCCCACTGTAGTTTGTACCCCACTGTATCCCATTGCTCACCATAGCAAATCCTCTCTCCATCCCATCTTCACTCCCATCCCTATTCCTTTGATTGTTTGCCATCCCACCAAGAGAAACTCTTAAAATGTCTGTTAAAATGTCTCAATTCCCATTAAAAATCAGAGAAGTGCATCTAATAATGACAGTAATTCTTAATACTTAAAGTCTTAATACTAAAAAAAAATATGAGCAATATATCTAATAATATTCCCTGTAATATTACATGTATTTCGTACCCACTTTCATTGAACATAACACTGATAGCATACTACATTAATTCTGTCACCCATTTTTGTATTATTCTCAACAAAAGAATATAAGTTGGCCTGTTGTGACTTCTTGATAGTTTGCCCTCCATCACTCCATTCCATTTTTTAAAGTATGTTAAAATGAAAGTAAATACAAAAGTTCAAACAAGGAGACCTAATGAACGCCAGCGTGTCCAATCACAGCGGTCCAGGTTTTATATAAAGAGTAAATATAACCCACTTCTTTGCCATTACAGCCATTCGGTTCGCCCAACTCCTTCCCTCCACCACCTTCGGCTCCCTGTCCTGTTCCGGGGTTTGGCTCCTTTGGCCTCCTGCCTAGTCGCCCAGCCAGATCTGTCAGCTTCAGAGAAAATGGAACGAACAACCAAGAGACGGGCTTCGCCAAATCACTGTTCACATACTCATTTAAATTTGTTCAACAAATAAACACTTGTCAACTATATATTGAGGTCTCCTTGGTTGAACTCCTTTTCTCACCTAAGAGGGCAGATTACATCATGTCAGATAAGAGACCATCCTACTGATTAGCTGCTGAAATTTGACCAGTGTTGTTTTCCAAGGTATCAGGGTAGCTGTACAAGAAGCTTGAGGTCAAGGGCTGAGTGCTCACTGTTATATTCCTGCACTGCAGAGGATCCCTGTCGATTCGTATCAGCCTATCATCTTCCTAAATGACTCTCAATACTCTCAACGGGTTGGAGACTAAATGCCATCAGTTAACAGCAGTCTCAGTCATGCATCTCCTCGCCTCTCTATTGCTGGAATCTCAGCATTTATTAGCTGTTTGTCTTTCATATACTTTCTCATGGATTTAGAAATTCACTTTAGACTATGGAACCTGCATCAGATACCTTTTTATAATGATAACAGTTTTAGGCAATAGTTCAAACACTCCCTCTAAATAAAACAGTAAGCATGCTTTGTTGTATCCTATAAACAGCATGATCTGGGCATGAGGTCTATGAGGCATTTTGTTCTGCTTGACAACAGAACTGGGTAATGTTCACAGTGCATATCATTATTCAGCTTGCAAACTACACCAATAGTAATAAAAGCAGACTCAATGGACATCTTGAAAATGTAAAATAGGACTCCAAGATCCATTACGGTAAGATTGGATTGTCTTCTCCTGCCCTGGACAGTGCAAATTCTCTCACCATCGGCTTCAAAAGAAAAGCAATCTATGTCTGACTGCCAGAAATTTATCTTGAAGATGAAGTAAAGATGTCTGTCCTTCAGATTGTATCATCAGACGATGCTCTTTGAAGCAAGTTAACATCATATAAGATCTTAAGTCCTCCATCATGCGTAGTTCAGACCGTCTGGACTTCATGGTTTAACTACTTTTGAGCTTCCATAGTTCCACATAAAAGATCTTCTTTGATTCTTTGTTGCTGATCATGTAGTGTCATTCAGAAGTGAGGAAAGTAAGTTCTAGAAATCCTGATGAAGAATCCCATACCAAATTACTGCAATGCTAAACTGGCAGTGACTGGTGTCTAGGGCTAGTCTGGCCTCTTCATGACCTTCATCTCACTTCACAAACATCATCTAAATGGTACAGCAACAATTTGAAACATGCTGATCTTAAAGTCTTGGAAAGAGTTTTCCAGTCGTACCAAAAACTTAAGCCTAAGAAACATGGACGATGCAACACTCAGCCTTAGGAGTGCCTTGAGGTCAATGAGACTCTCTTTGACTCTAATTAATATCTGAAATAAAAAAGCTGCAAGCAATTATTGAGCCAATGAAAAAGGATCGGAACTAATTATTAAAACCACAACTAACGTTATAATGGTTTTTCCCAGACATAAATATTTGAGTTATATGGTGTGCTATCATTATGTGTATACTCTTACTTGTTTGTAACGATATCTGAATTTATTATTACCCTGTTAACCTTCGCGAGTTATTACCATATGTCAGTCCAGCTCTTACTTATCTTGGAATGAAATCTGTATGCATGGGCACATTTCCTGCAAGGTACCCATATTAGGGATGCAACTGTCCATTTATGCTTGGACCATTTGCCCCTGATAACCCGCTCCAACCCCCACCATCACCATGTAAAGCATGTTGATCTCAAGGCAGACATATTTAGCATATTCTTTGTGTGGTATGCTTCTCTTTTCTTCTTGCACTTGTGGAAATAATAGATGCCAGTGTACTTTGCAACCTGCCCTGTTCTCAAAGGTAGGGATGAGATTCATAGGCAGATGGTGGGGGTAAATCATCTTTCAGCAAAGTCCTGTCAAGTGCTTTGACTCTCCATTAAGGAGAATCAGAACTCTGTGGTTGAGATCTGGGTGATCTCAGACTGCAGGTCTTGCTGAACCCTCCTAGAGCGGGAACCATGGGGCATCTGGTCCATGTCTAGTCATACTGGCTTCTTTCCAGCCTCCGACGGGGCGCAGACGGAAACAGGTTCGCGGGTGGTGTTCCGAGCCCTGGAGAAACTGTTCTGCTCTATGCGGGAGCGGAAGGGCAGACAAAAGTCCCGGAAGCACCTCTTGAAGTTCTCATCCAGGAAGGCATATAGGACTGGGTTGAGGCTACTGTTAGTGTAGCCCAAGGCAATGCAGAGGTGCCAGCTGGCAACCACAAAGGGGTTCTTTGAGTCGATCTCCACTAGGGTCTTGACAATGATGAAAATGTGGATGGGTGTCCAGCAAATTATGAAGGCAGCAACCACCACCAGCACCATGCGGGTAATGCGGCGTAGGTTCTTGTCCTTCTCCTTAGATCCCGAGAGCAGTCGCACACTTTTCAAACGCAGGATCATCAGCCCATAGCAGATGGTGATGACTAGCACCGGAACCAAGAAGGCGAAGATGAACACACAAATCTTGGTCACCGTGTCCCAGTACCAGTCTGGATATGGGAACTTCAACATGCAGACAGTTTTACCTGAAAAAGAAGCATGCAGCAATTTATCAAGTGTAGCAGGATATTTCTGGTTTCAAATAG
This sequence comes from Cyphomyrus plagiostoma, assembly GCA_019775915.2. Taxonomy (NCBI): domain Eukaryota; kingdom Metazoa; phylum Chordata; class Actinopteri; order Osteoglossiformes; family Mormyridae; genus Cyphomyrus; species Cyphomyrus plagiostoma. The sequence goes on along the minus strand of JABFEA020000138.1, from coordinate 26,475,472 downwards.
ATCAACAGCAAGCTCCATACTGTGCCATCTCACTTTACTAAATCTATGAAAATGAGATAACTGAGGTATTTAAAGATTCCAAATTTCTGTAACTGTTACAGCTGTACTGAATCATGTCTGGACATACCTTTGTCAGTTACTTTGGTGACTGCCATTATCATAACGGGGACGCCAATGGCAGAGGACAGTATCCAGACACAGACGTTGATAATTTTGGCCTTGATGGGTGTGCGGAAGTCGAGAGCCCTCACAGGGTGGCAGACTGCGATGTAGCGATCCACGCTCATCATGGTTAGAGTGAAGATGCTGGTGAACATGTTATAGTAGTCGATGGCGATGACCACCTTGCAGAGGAACTTTCCAAATGGCCAGGTGTTCATCAGGTACTTGGCACTCTGGAAGGGCAGCGTACTGGTGGCCAAGGCATCTGCCAGAGCCAGGTTGAAGATATAGATGTTGGTGGCAGTTTTCATTTTGGTGTACCTGTTTAGGTTGAGATAACAGAGGTAGGATTCCTTATTTACAGTATCTGAAAAATCTAAATAGCAAATAGCTAGTGATTGCTTGTTCAATGTACAAAATAGATTTCTATCTGAATACTTTACAAGGTTTCAATTATTATTGGCTATTCCATGTAAGTTTCATTTTATGTCCTCTTACTATTGTCACTATAGACATATGAATATAACTGTTACCTCATGATAGTCATATTAGTCAGGGTAAATATACATAAATCTCTACGTTCATTATGAATAAGGAATACAATAATTGCTCTGATCAGTTTAAATAGATAGATAGATAGATAGATAGATCCCAAATTTAGACATCCAATTTAGACATATGAATAAGAATAATAAAGTTTGATACGACTGACAAAATTGACAATAGTAGCCATTACTAAGTATAATAATAATGATGATGATTAGTAAGACACCAAGAATACTAATCACTCCAGAGTACAGTATTTTCCGGTGGATACAGTGGTAGTTCAGTTAACATAAGGTAATTTCAGGGTGTTAAAAAGTTCAGTTAACATCATAAACATTTTAAATTAAACCACCAATCTAAAAGAACAAACATGTCTGTAATGCAAAATAGTGCTTTAGGTTGTTATGAAACACAGGAGGAATGGCAGAGGTGACAGGGGTCATGAGGTCACAATCTCAGCATGATATCGATTATCCTGAGAGGAGAGGCTGATCGCTTAAAACGCAACAGCATGTATTCTTGAACTTTAAGCACCAAACGTTTCATAGTAGATTAGACAACCTAAGGTGTAATTAATTGCATGGGGTGCAATCTGCTTAGTGCAGAGTGTTTCCTGTGGTCTTACGGCTATGTCAACACCTACGCTGAATCAGTGGCTCTCCATAGTGTGGATAATCCTACTCCAAACAAAACACTTAAGCAATAAAATTTGAATTCACTTCAAGTAATATGTGGAAGTCACGACATAACTTTTTTGTTTTACAAAGGCAAACACTTTTTTAGTGAACCTGGCTAATTATCAAGGGCATTCATAGCAATAAAAGAGTGAAACACGGTGACCCATGAGATCAAGTGAAGTCCATGAAAGATATGAATATTTAACAGCTTATTAATAGAATACAAAACCCCAGTAAAGAAAAATCACAACCCAACAAACACCCCTGCAGAGATACAGTTTTGCTGCTGGGTGAATAACTTAATATACATGTTACCAATGTTTTTATTGACAAATAACTTTGTAGATCCTTTAATAGTACAGTAATGGCCCTGTGGTTATGTTAGTTACTGTGCACTGCATCACCTCCAGAGCTTTTCCTCGTTCAATGCATTGCTGTTGTATCTCACAGATCTGCGTTTCAAAAGTTTCAAATATTGAGTTTGTTGCCCAGTTTCAATACTGTTGACTTACCAATAAAATAGAAGTATCCACCACAATGGATGTGTTTCATATTGGAATATATCATAAATCACATGTTCTGCCTTCTGAACAGTTTACATGCATTGGTGTTGCACCCCAGGCAATAATAAACAGATATAGTTTGTTTGTGTCTTGTTTTCATCATTTGGGGAGTTGCTAGCCCAATACTGTTGTACTGTTATGTACAGTGACCATAAAGAATCGGATCTTGAAATGAATACTTGACTTATCTATCACATCTAATGACATAAGAAGGTTCTACCTCCATTTCTGAGTAATCCTCCTTAATAATTCTGTCAGCCCCAACAAAACGTTATACACTGGCAATGATTACAATATATACAGCCTGTATGTCCCTATTTAGTTTTCTCAGGCACAATCACTGTGTCTCTAGACTTCATACCAGGTGCTACACTGTGGATATTAAATTATTCTGATGCCCTTGCTGTTCATCAAAATGTAATAGGCTAGGCCATAGCATATTTGACAAAAAGATAACAGGTAAAGGAATCTGAAGATGAAGACTGGAAAACCTTTTATGAGTTGGCTGCAATCCTTGGGTAATGACTCGTCACACAACGCCATGTCTTTGAGGGTCACTGAAGCTCATAAACAAGCAATCTAAGTTTCAGTTTACTACAATTTCCAGTAGGCTGGAGGCTTCTGTAACGAGAGGCCTGCATGGGAACGGCCACACTAGTGCATTTCCACTGTTCTGCATCATTGATGAAAAGCTGCCCACGACATCCGTCTGGGTTTGGCTCATTTTCAAATGACTGATCCATGCCTCTGTTCTCTGGTAAGATAGTGATGAAATTATATTCCTCTATTATTTATGCATTCTGTGTGAATCCTTTCAGGAGGAAAGATACTTTTGCTTATACGTGTAGGGTGGGGAGGGGGGTGCAGTCCACTAACTCTGTGCCAATTTATCATGTTGTTTTGATATGCAAATTGGAGAAGGGTTTTATGATTTTGAACTAGCTTGAGGTTAAACCCATTATTATACCTCTGTCCTTGGTGTGACTGGAAGCAGAATGCTGAGATATTTCCTGCACGGATCACAAATGGGCTTATGAATTATTCAAAAGAAAAATCACGCGGAATGAACAGGGATTAACCCTAAAATACCGTAAAATACAGATTGAGACTAAGGAGACCACCAGCAGGACTTTCTGGGGGTTAAGTAAATTTGGATAACATCAACTTTTTGTAATAGCACACCAGCATGGCACCTGTGGGAATTTGTGATTGACCTGGACAGACAAATACTAAATCTGACCGGTAACCTGGATGTCTATGTGTAAAACGATGGCTTTCAGGCAGCCAGGCGTTCCAATGCTGCCCATGTTGAGCTATGCTTCTGAATGGCCGAATACTCCATGTGACCACTCCATGTGTCTCTCTTGGAAGCAATCCCCGCAAGGAGCAGTAAGTTCAGCAGAACTTAACAGAAAAAAGCAGAAAGGATAACCTTTGCTGGGAGGGGTGTATGCTCACATCCATCCAAATTCAAACCACTTACCCTGCTCAGGGTTGAGGAGGGGCCTGGCATAGGGCACACAAGGCTGAGGTACAGCCTGGGATTATTTTTGCAGTCGAAACAGTAACAATTTATTACAATGGAATATAGGAGACAGATATGATCTCTGAAAGTTGGTGGTTCACATCGGCTTTTCATTATCGTTCGCCATGCCATGTTGGGTTATTCAATAGCTATAAGCACAGTTTTAAATTTTGGTAAGGGGACTAAAAACAGACCACGCCATAGCTCCCTGACTTCCTCCATATTTCAGGATCAGCCCCCGCCTTTGAGCTGCCCATGGAGGACCTAGGAGAGCTTTTCATAAATAGCACCGTCCTCAGAGGGCAGCTGGAGATGCTCATATTCTGGAAGACACTCTCCGGCTCACCTCACTCAGCTTCTGACAGTGTTACACATGCTGGGGGGTGCCTTTCATCACCAAAAGATTCATAGTGAAGGTCCCTCAAATGTGAAATCAGAGTCCTGTGAGACAGGTCACATGAAGGTCAACGCCCTGGAAAAATGCCATCCGGTAACACTTCACTTGATGGAGCAAATAATATATTATACAATTACTTTTGCATTAATTAACCACAAACTAAGTCTTAGTTACATAGGGATCTCATGTTAATTCATCATTAATAAAACGCGACATTTTATCTCAAGTAGTTACCGTGTTTACTATGTTTGTTAATCGTGTAAACCTTTGTGAACTACTGAAGGAACAAGTAATGAACACAAGTGAAATACTGATCTCATGTTTGTTCACCATTAATGAATCATGATTCATCTAGTGGCAAGTAGCAACTATTTTTGTTCATGATTTGTTCATAATTTGTACAGCAGTAAATGAGTTATTATTAAGTATTTGTGCCCCGTCAAGTAAAGTGTTACTGGCCATCCTATTTGAGGGGGTAAACTGAAGTGTATATAATACTCCTTATATATTTATATATATTATTTTCCATTGATTTCCTAAATGGGCATTTTGTGCAGTAAGATCCATATATATCCTGTTTTGGACTATTTATTACACAAACAGGATACAATGTAATTTTTATGTCACACAGAGAGGTGGCTCTTTTCCAGGTGCTACCAGGCTGGTGTACAGATTGTACCTGGTAGGGATCCGTGCTTTTCCTTTCAGGAACCAGGAACGATAGAGCAAAAACAGAAAGAGCCGACCTCCGCTGAGTGTCCCCAACAGCCGTGTGGTGATGCCAGAGGTGGGGGACGGTTGTGTCTCCCCCCTTTCCCCGGTCTGGACAGAATGTACGCCATCGTTTATCTCCGCACTGTTGCAGGTCGTTCTTTTATTGAGAATGAATCTCGAGCTACTCACACGAATGAGACAAGCAGATGCACAGACAGAATATCATATGAAGCATTTCGCTGCATGAAATTACAAAAAAGGCGACAAAGCTACTAGTAGCGGCTCCAGATTCATTTCTTGGGAGGGGCTTGTGGGTGGGGCAACAGTAAGTGGGAGGGGTTATAAGGAGGAAAAATGCAGACTTTTTTTCCATTAAGTGCACGATCACGATATTTTCAAAAATCACACAATAATTATGGCTGTGATTTTGTGTATACATTTACGCAGTTCTGGAAACCACAAAAATTAGTTATTTCACAGACATACATTTGGAAAACCTGTGATCCATGTTTATTGACTAAAACCACCGGGAACCCATTAAAATGGGGGTGCCCAAGCAGCCATGTTACCCAGCAAAGAAAATTATTAAAAAATGCATTAGACTAACGTGAATTAAACATTCTCCCAGTTCTTGGCTGCACATGTGATCAGGATAGCAAGCTGTCACTGGATGAAAAGGTCAGCAGGTGTCCTGCATCTGCGTGGAATTGGCTGGGATGCATCATAATCCAAAGTGATAACATCTGCAAGACAGTGTCACGCACAAACCTAGAAGATGGTCTGCATTTACACATCCTGGCTTTGGCCAGGTCTGTTAACGCTTGATATACTTCTATCATTATGTATAGCGTTTGTTAAATAGTTTTTATTTTGCTTGCAGCTGTAATTAATGCACTGCATTCCTTAAATAAAATTAATATAAATAGCCATCGATTAACATAAATATGTTGTAATTTACTGGTATTTAAAACACCAGACTGACCAATGATTAAACCTAAATGTCATAAAATGATTACTTTCATTTACTAATTTATTTTACCATGAGGAACAAAAAGAATTGCAATGTAATGATTGTCATTGGAATCAATATTAAAATTAAACTAGCGGTGTGGCAGAAAAATCTATGTGCTTTGAGGAGGAACAAATGACTTACTGACAGTCCTGTTTTGGTCTGAAGTATGGGCAATATTACCCATTAGAAATGGCCTTTCCAAAGCTTGTGCTACTGCCCGGGGTGCTGCGCAAACCAATTTTGTGGTTAGACACTATTTCAAAACCACACTCAAAACAGAAGAAATACAAACACACACACACACACACACAGATACACAGACATACACATACACACACATATGTCGGGTAAACGTATCCTTGGGAACCACTCATTCTTTTCTATGGGAAAAATGCTAACGCTAACTATGACAACCTTGACCCCCACCCAGCCCTAACCATAACCATAAATAACCAAACAAGTTTTTCATTGCAGACACAGATTTTTTATAAAATAGCGTCCCCAAGGGAAAATAACGGATATTTATTACGTTACGGGGACATTGTGTCCACATAAGGTAAGGTAAGGCTCACACACACACACACACACACACACACTAATGTACTTGAAACTTTATGTAACTATTACACATTCAAACATGTCCAGCTAACCTTATTTACTGCTGCTGAGATGTGAGTTGTAAATGTCACGACATGACAACTTGTTGATGACGTGAGGGTTGTCAGTAGAAGTTGGGAGAGAAGATGGGATTAAGACACGTGATCTGACGGAGGAAGCTTGCTCATTGGCTGGATTATGCTGCTGGTCAGAGCAGGTCTAGTATAATAATTGATAATTTGTTAAGAGGTAAATTTAAGTGAACAATCTAACCTTGTAATGTATTCATATCATTCAAGCTGGTCCATTGTTATTAGAAACTTTGTTAGTCAAATTTTAGCAAGAATACCTTATATTAGCAGGAACATTACCTGGAAATAGATATGATAAGCTCTTTATAGAGATCTGTACTGATCACTTGTATTTACATAATACATTGAATGTTTATTTATTTGATTCTGCAATCATGTAAAAAAGTATTTTCTGTAATAGCTACATAATCATCGAATCCATTACAATGCTGCTAAGAGATTAATTTAAACACATTAAAAATATCAAATGCTTAACATGACTGAAATGTAATTTTGCTAAAAGCTTTGTTTTGCCAAATTGCTTTAAGAACCTGAATTTGTTTTACTGTAGAGTCATATAGTGCTGGTCAATATCATTGGTATCCCACCTATTGTTCATTATTCACGTCATGCATAATATCCTCAGAAATTATTGCATATTCACTGACTTTTAATCATCAAAAGATCTATAATGGATGTCCAAATTTAAATTAAAAAAAAATCTGTCTCAAATCATATGTTTTTCATACTTATGAAAAAGAAAATACACCTGGGCCGGATCAAAGGTACCTCCTGTAATACTCAGTTACTTGATGGCAGTCTCTAAACATTTCTAAATGCTTCTGGCACAGTCTGGTATAGGAAGAAGCACTTTCTGTGTTTGTTTACTGGGGTTTGCTTACAAAATCCTTTGCTTTCTGTGCTCTGAGAAGCAAATCAGGTCATGCAAGAAGCTAGAAGCTGCCTTCATCATAATGTGTGAACCGCAGTAGGTGTTGAAGCATGTTGGAGCATGGAAATAGAACCTGTTCACTAGAAACAGATTCTTAAAAGAAGGATTTTGCAAGTGTGGTAAATGCATGCCTAAGTATACTAAATACTGCTATTTTCTAGACAACTGGATTTTAGGGTCTCCATAGAATAAAAATAAGATGTTTTCAGTTTTACTACACAAATTGTTTCAACTCATGTAACTGTGTTGACTTATCTTGAGAAAGCTTTGAATTGTCACTTTATGCTTGAATCTATCTGATGAGTATTCAATTCAATTCAGTTTATTTTTATATAGCGCCCTTCACAACAGAGTTGTCCCAGGGCGCTTTACATGGGTGTGGTAGAACACATTGATATACATATAAAATTAAATACATTAAATTAGATGTGTGAGTATGTGTGTTGGATTACGGTTTTATTATACTTAGTTTTATAGTCCCACTAAATTGTGTCTGTAAGTCATAATGAATATCGTGTCCTGCTATTTCACACCCGGGCTGGTATTCAAACTGACCAGTAAACTCGCCATGCCTACCATCCATGCAGGTGTGCAACGGCTAAGCATGGTCATGGTTGGGGCACCTTGAGAAATTCTCCAATCGGTAGGTGATTGTCAAGCGAGAAGTTCTGATAAACAATAGTTTGGGTTAAACAATTAATACTGAAAAAATCCATGCAATCAGCTTCTGACAATAATGTGACAATCCTACATTTATTAATTTACTGGACCCATTTCAATTTGTGACAACTTCCATATTCTATGTTAATCAGGAAGGCCTACACAGACCACATTATACTTCCAATTTTGCTGTTTTTGCTACTTTGTAGTGAAGAGCTCATCTTGGTATTTGGGAATTTCCTCAGCCTTTCGTGTTTCTTTTTAAGTATTACAATGTTTTTTTCCTCCAGTGGTACTCCTTGAAAACAGCACGACTTTTATACCTGAGACACCTTATTGTTGCATCGTGCCTCTAGGGGCGAACTGCATATTCTTCTGGTTCACGGAAATTCAGCATTGTAGCTAATGGCTGGGCTTAGATGGAGAGCGGAGGGTTCAAAGGATCTTCACTTCTCTAAAAGTCCTCTGGTTATGATTATGTCATTATAGTAATTCATACTCATAGGTATATTATACACATCTTTTCTCATATTCTTTTATATCTGGATTATGGTTGAGTCTAACTTTGAGTACTGGTTTGTAATATTTCTCAATATTAAGGAATTCTACTGAGGTGAAAATGCCTGTAAATCAGTAATGTTGCCGACCCACTGTTACCATTAAACACCATTACAGTATGTCACCAGCTACACACTGTTACCAGTGATGTAACTTTGCTTCAGTCTTAGGACCTCCTGTACTCCCTCCACCTTTTAAATGAATCACCTCACAGTTCAGGGCAGTATTCTGAACAGCAGGGAGTGTAAACAGCACTTGGAAAATCTGACCCAAGCCATATAAAAGCATCTGTATACTGGCCAGCGATCACTTCATTTTTAGCTCCAGGCAAATGAGAGGAACTTTCTAAAAGAACATTATGAATCTATGGGCTAAGAAGGCCTTGAACAACTGAGATCGATTTATTAAGCACTTGTGTTTGTACTAATTTGCCAATAAATTTCTTTCAAGTGCCCTACTTATCACATGTGTTTGAAGGCATGGTCCCACCATATAGGGATTGACTGCCTCTAGGTTTCAATCGATCAAAAAGGGGTTATTGTGCAAAATTTTATCTTATATCCTAATATAAACTCATTAACTGGCATTTAGACCATCCTGAAAATTAAATTTAAGTTTAACATAACCTGGGGTGGTTACGCGATACTCTATGTCACTCTTTGGCATTATAATAATAACAGCATTTCTTCACTTTGGAGCTGCCCTGGACTGCTGCAGAACACAGACACTGTCTGTGCAGCCCACTGAGAGCAAGTCTGATTCCAAACATTTCATCTCTAAGCTTTACTCCATGAAGGTGAAAATCTGATCTTTCGTGAGAAGCTGTCCTCCGAGGAGAGAATCATCCGCCCCCTAATCTATACCAGCAGCGGGCAGCAAACTGCTTCAGTGTCCTCCGGTGGGGAATTGTCTGGAATTTGTCCCTAAAAACAGAGCACAGCATCATAATTACGCTACGGCTCACTCCATCTCCTGGAGTGCAATGGCACAACTGGGGACTCCATGAAGTTCAAATTTCATTGTCCTTTTAACCCAAATCTGCACACATAATTTATTACACCAAAAGGACATTTTCTCCCCAATAGAAAAATAATGGAACTTAAATTAGTCAGTTCACATAAACATATCAGTCTGTATCAGTATCACCTCTTTGTTATGATTTGCTATATTGCTACAAACAGCCGTTACAGTGGTATAAAGTGATGCTCCAATCTGGTAGTAATGATTGGCTGTGATCTTTGTAGTTCCATAATCTTCAATGTAATTACTTTTCAAATGTAGCAACAAACAGGGTGAAATGGAATCAAAGTGATACCCAAGTAAAGACGTTCAATAGGAAACTTTTAAGAATGTTTATGTGGCTGGTTTCCCTTTTGTGGGTAAAAGCATTAGGGCTATCTCACAATAGGTCTGAGCTTCTTTTCACAAGGTTTTGTGTTATTCTTCAATTTAAATATGTTGTTTATGTTCTCCCGTGGAGAAATTAGCCAATGTAGGCTGTCACAGTTTACACCCACTCCTACAATATTTCCTCAATTTTCTAGAACTTATTCTTTGGATCTATGTTCCTCTGCTGCTTGATAATGATAGTGCAAGAACATAGGGACACTCCCTTAATGTGTCTGCCTGCTAGGTAATGTAGGTGTTTTACAATTTATTCTGATGTGTTACTGCTTTGTTGTTTTGGTCAGATTTCGGATCTTATGCTCCAGTTGGAATATACCTTATATTACCAACTAAATTGAGTATATTTCCATGGTGGGTAGAGTTACAATGAAAAGTATGAATAAACAACCTATGAGCCGAAATTTACAGACCGTCCCAAAAGTGTCTGTGTGTGTGTGTGTGCGTGTGTGTGTGTATGTCTGTTGGGGGGGGGGGGGTTACTACTTGCTGATATGAGAAATATTGCATTAGTCTAGCCTAACATGTTTACAGACTATCCAGGGACCTCAGGTGACCTGATCTGGCTGTGCCTTTGCACTCGAATAGGAAAAACAAACACACCCCCATTGCATTTGTTTTTCAGCAGGTTTTTCAAAAAGGTTCATTTTATATAAGCTGGTTTTCCATTTCCTTTAGATGATTTGCTTCTTTATTCTATACAAGAGAATGAAAAAATGGGCCATTCTTTTGATTTGTGTTACATGTGTTTTGAGTAATCCAACTAGGTAATTAATGTTGAATAATGAACCCATTGCTCTGATTATTGAACAGAGCCCAGGGCATCTATCTTTTATGTGGTCACTTGTCATTTATTTTTCAATGGTCTTTCAGCTAGAGGAATATGAAACATTCTTTAATGATTCCTAGGATTAATCATACACCCAGGTTATGTGTTTTTTCTGGTGGGAATAATGGAATAATATGGTATTTGGAAATATCCTTATTAAAGCTTCTGTGACAAAAAAAGCTAGATCAACTTCAGAATGATGTCGTCCTGCACAATAAAGCAAAGCTTTTAATGGATGCATTAATGGACGTAAGAAAAATAACTGGCTGATTCCAGTGTTTTTTCTTAAAGTCAATTAGCTCAGATGTGGTTTGTTTGTGACTTTGTTCTCGGTGGGTGGCTGCGACTACTGACAGATAGCATGGGTAGGTGATTTGCCAATGCTTGCTTTCAACCACTTACAGTGCAATAAGCATGATAAATTGCTGCAGAGTATTAAACATCACTGCAAATGATTAAATCAAGTTAAAGAACCTTTCACACTGGGGCTTTAAAAGTTGAATGACATTCGAGTTAAAATATCACGAATAAAGGAGGTGAATGAAAATGTCCCATTTTTGAATAGAAAACCAAATAAATATCGTTCCTTCTTGGTACATGAGTGAGTGGGCACTGGATGTAACTGCAACAGAAATGCAATTCCATTCCCCTGATTCCCACCTGACTGACTCCAACTGCGACAAAAGTGAGAGCGACGTAGCACAGGGACACGCACAGAGCTAACTCAAAGGAGAGCCACACTCCTGCTTGGAAATTTACACCCCTTTGACCAGCAGAGCAATTATCCTAGCCCCCAATGGGGCTTCATCGGGGGGGGGGGGGGGGGGGGGGGGGGGGGGGGGGGGGGGGGGGGGGGGGGGGGGGGGGGGGGGGGGGGGG
>JABFEA020000138.1:26422724-26442132 GCA_019775915.2 Cyphomyrus plagiostoma | reverse complement strand
TATGCTATTAATTTTGTCCTAATATGACAGATTACAGCATTAAAAAATATAACTCATCTTTTTGTATTTTGTTGTATCTATTTTTTATATAGGTGTTGATTGCATTTTGTAAGATTATAATGTAATTATACAGTATGTTTTATGCAATGTCTAGGTACTGTATTAAAAGAGGCATGAAATGGAGGAGTGGCACAATGGATCCATTTCATCAGTCTGTCTTACTGGGCATCATACACTGTCATATTACAGTAGTCAGGATATATCCTTTCCCTTTAAGCTTATGTTTATTAAAAGTAACTGCACATCTTTGCATTGTTCGCATCTTATTTCTACTCTACCTTTTCTTATGCTCTATTTTGTCTGTAAATGTATGCATCGATACTGCCACAACAAATCCCTAGTATGTGCCTGGCCAATAAAGTCAAATCTGATTCTGGACCAAGTGTGCAAAGTTTAGTGGTGATGGGTTAAAAGCTGTGCAAAGAAGTAGCACTGAGAAAAACAGGACCAGGAGGGTAACAATAAGATGTTTATATTAATGCTCACAAACATGCCACAAGATCTATGAGTGAGTCCAACGGCAAGGACAAGAATGATTATATGATCGTCTTGGAGAGTGACTGCAGAGTTTATGCAAAAAGCAGCGGCAGTAAATTTTCGACTGATTTTTATATTAGATTTTGTTGAAATGAAACAATCAAAAGGCAAAGTTTCCTAAGTTTTATTTTCTCTGACTGAGTAAGAATGTTTTAGCTCAACTTATGTTTGGTTTGACCTCAGCAGACTATTGTGGTCCTTGTGATGTGACAATTGCATGTGCATGAAATTCCATGTCGATATTAACATTGCAGATTGTGCAAGAGGAGGGTGGAATGGTGGCGCTGCATGTTCATTAACATAAAGCCTCTTTTATAATAAAGTGTTTGAATATCTCATGTAATTTATTGAATAATCAAACTCATCACATAGTCAAAATATCATAACATGGCCCATTGTAACCTGGGGAGTGTCTGTATTATAATCAATTACTCAATGAATTGTCAGATCAATCAGTACATTGCTTGATTATTGATATAGTCGATATTGAATAGCATGAGTATCGGGATATAGCCTAAACACTCTTGGACAATTAAGAGTTACAGTGGTACCTCGGTTCTGGAACTCACTAGAACTCAAACTTCTTGAAAGTCGAACAAACCAGTTTGACCTAGAACTCGATCTGAATATCAGAAGTCGAACTGTGAACGCTGACCTAATATAAATTGTACGCGCAAGGAAATGAGTCATACTACAATGCAATTCTTACTTGAATGCCTTCTTCACAGATTGGATGATTAACGAAATAAAGCAGTGCAACATTACAGTAACTAACAATAAATAAACCACTAACTTATGTGTACTATTAGACCACTTATGTTATTTATTTAAACTTTATTTTACAAGGTAAATGAACAGAAAACCAGTTCTCATTGCTTTACGTGATATTCGGGAGAAATAACAGATTACGCACCGGACCTGCTTGGGATACAAACGTCATGCGTGTAACTAAACTCTTCAGCTAATAAGGGCAAAGGTGTGTCATCACGAAGGCGGTTCCAGTTTGTGCATACGGGTGAGAGGTCACAATGCATCTAACCGTAATGCATTGCCTCAGGATCAGAATGTGTTGCTTTTAGCCAGCGCTGTAAGCAAGTCAAACGCACCCAATGACCGGACTGGGGAAACAAACTGAAATGCAGACTTAATACAGAGGACTAATGACAACAACCAGAAACAGCTGATCACATGGGGATCCCACATGAGGTTAACGAGGGGGCGTGGCACACAAAGAGCGGACAATCAGGGCAGGACAGAGGTAATGTTGAGATAAGATCTTTATTGTTTTGGAAGCCATTAAGAAAAAAATGCTCTTTTTGTTTTATCCTGTTCATTTTGTGCATAAATGCTTAAAAAAAATATTTAGGTGTAATTTTGAGGGGAAACCATTTGATTGGTTTTCCATTATTTCTTATGGGAAAAATTCGATCAGAACTCAAACTTTTTAGGATTCAATCCGGAGTCCAGAACGGATTAATTTCGAGAACCGAGGTACCACTGTATTTGGCATTATTTTTGCACAAAGGTATGACCTACGTTACAAAGGTATGATTGTTATCACATGCATCAAAATGAAAAATCTCAAAACCACCACTCATTTTACTGTTTTATAAATATGAGTTTTAGAATATCGTGATGAATATTGCAAAAATCTCTGAAAATATTGTGATATCATTTGTAAGGCGTATTGCCCTTCCCTAATTGTAGGCTACAATAATATTTTTAGCAAACAATTTCCTGTCATGCAATAAAATTTTAATAATTTGATATAAGCCTAGCTACTGAACCTGCCACTTTTAAATGTGAGTCAGAGTGCAAGTAAAGCAGTCAAACTTCCATAGTTAATATTTATTTTTGCATCTATCGATTGACAGATTTTTAGACAAATTACTTATTTCTTCAGTTACTGGTAAGGACTTACATTTGTAGCAGCGACTGTCATCGTTGTCAGTTTTCGAGAACTGAAGTCACGCTTCTGATCTCTTAACTTTCTGTCATGACTCTGCATTGAACACGAGAAGGAGAGCAGCATGTGGCTCATGCTGACAGGACTATTTTTTATATGTACATCTTCATTAAATATCCCTTCAGTTTAATGTCTGTGATTTTAGTCAAAGGGAAGCTACTCCTGAAATCGCTGTCCTTAAGCTACATTATGTGACATTAATTTCGGATTGCATATATTCCCAAGTCAGACATTATTAATACTCAGGTTTTTACTCATTTAGAAGCATTTCCTGATTTAGAAGAGGCTATCGGTAGCCGTTTAGCTGCAATGCATATGAATTATCTAGAACAGTGGTTCTCAATCTTGTTCCGGGAGGACACCATACTAGAATGTTTTCATTCCAACCCAACGTTAATCAGGCTCCGGTGGTCCTTAATAGGCTAATAATGAATGTGGCAGGTTAAAAGCAGCATGGGTTGGAATGAAAATATTTTTGCAGGGGGTTCCCCGGGAATAAGATTGAGAACCACTGATTTAGAAAGCCAGTTATTGAACATTATCTGGCTGGTTTTAGCTCATAATTACAAAACCATATCTAGCCTGATATGGCCTGAATGTGGAAAACCAAACCTGGGCCACAGGGCCATCATTCTCTGCAGTTTTCTTTGAGCCAGAGGAGAGTGAGTTGTATGGGCTGTATGTGGGCCAGAAGAATTTTGCGATGTTGGACAGAACTAGAACCAGGTAAAATCTTTTCCCATCATAATCTACTCATGGAGCAAGGAGGAGAAGAGGGAAAAGAGAGAATGAGAGATGCAATCTCCAAAGCTAACAAAGCTTCCTCCCCTTGTGGTCCACTAACAGACAGCAATCACCCAATGAGGAACCTGCATGGAAGAGAATACATGGGTTAGATGGTTTGATGTGTCCCTAGCTGGTAAGAAACATTCACATTAAAAGACCTTTTTTAACATTGCTCCAAATTTCACACCTTATGGCAGAATTTTAAATTTACCATACTATCTGGCACACATTATTATATACAGGCTAACTAGGGCTGAAGCCCAGGGCTCTCAACTAACCTTAATTAAAATTTCCATCTTGTTATTTGCCAGTGAGTGGCTCAATCAAAGTGCCAAAAACCTTTTCTGCTATGACACTGAAAAACCTGGATGACAAGACTAACGTGCAGGTGATACGGCAGGGAGAGAGCATATATGCTGTGGTTATCTACCAAGAAAGGCAAGTACAGAATTGTGCAGCGCTGGGTCAAGCAACAAGCAACTCCTTGGAGGGAATGTGTTCAAAGAACTTAAGCAGGAGATAGAACAAAGAAGAACAAATATGATGTCATTCAAGAAGTACAATGAGGAGAAGCAGAGAAGATCTGAGGAGGTGGGGAGTCTGTGGGGGCTTTAACTCTTTAAAATGCCTCTTCTCAAGCTTCTCCTTATGGTCTACATGCCTGTGCAATACGGGCACTGCACATGCTGCAAAATGCCTGTGAAGACTAACAAAATTGTTTCCAAATATTTTAGGATCATGCAAAATCTATACATATAGATTCATACCTCGAGGGGGTAAAGGGTTTCATTAAGAAAAGAATAGATTTTAAGTGCTTCAACATATGAATAAAGCAGTAAACCCTTCATAAAAATAAGATGCATCGTTCAAGTAAGAATATAACAGATCTAAGGAGAGGCCAAGGTGGTGAGTAAACATCAGGCCACCCCAGTCGACATCCCTCAACAAAATGTAAAAACGAAGCATTTAAGTCTGTAAATTCGAGCTGACCAGTCTGTCTATCAGTCGATTGTGATGTCTCCTAACTCGATTGCAAGATGACAAATGGATTCTACCCCCCTCCTCACCCTAGATTGGCAAAAAAAAAATTACCTAGGGGGCCCAAGATTACCTTGTTGTGACCCCAGTAAAATCACTGGGACTAGTCTGGCCACCCTGGCTACGCACCTGATATTGCAACCCCAAATTGCAGACCAGCTGTTTACTCTCGCAGTCTGAACATCAGTCCATCTAAATGTCTTGTCTTTGGACTATGGGAAGACACCTACAGACTAAAAGGACCATGGAAACTCAAGAAGAATATACAAACTCAACAAGCCAAGAGGTAACTCGTATGCATTGAGATATGCTGCTGAAATGCTACCATCCACTAGTTTGACTGTTACTTAGACTGTTTCTCTTACTTTGAAAAAGGGCCAGCAGCCATGCCATCTGCAGTTCAGACTAGGTAATCCACCTGAAGCTAAGTTGGTTTGGGCCTGGCCAGTACTTGGACATGAGACCTTCTAGTTAAGCTGGGTTCCTACTGGTGTGGCCAACATTTTAGCCAATCCTGAGGTCAGTGTGGATCCCAGTGAAGTGATGGGGACACTGTGGCCTGCAGTTTAGCCCATCTTGTGTTCGGTGTGGATCCCAGTGCAGTGATGGGAGCACTGTGCTGTAAAAATGGCGCCGTCCTTTGGATGAGGCGTAAGACCGAAGTCCCGACTCTCTGAGGTCATAAAAGATCCCTGGGCATTTTCCAAAAGAGGAAGGGTGCTATTCTGATGTCCTAGACAAAATTGCCCAATGTGGTCCTGTCAAATTTGGCCTCCTAATCATCCCCTGTATCTAATTGGTGAATTATCTCCTGTCCCTTCCCCACCTTAGCTACTATGTGGTAAGCATACTGGTGCAGAATGGCTGCTGTCACATCATCCAGGTGGGGCTATACAGTAGTGGTGGTTGAAGTGGCTTTGCTTATTTGTTTGAAAAAGCACTATATAAATGTAACTTTCATTCATTCAAGTGTTATTTTATGGAATATAACATAAATATAATCATCACTACTTAAAATATACAAGAGAAATATTTAAGAAATTATAAGTCCATGTGTTTTATGAAAGACTAATGCATAAAACATCTGGCTTTTTAACAATTATGAGTTCAATTTGGGCTGATAAAAAGGTATTTAAAGTGTCTTGAATACCTCTGGACTGAAATGGATCAGTAATGTAATGTGACATTAGTGCTTCCTGAGACACAGGACCACCTCAGCTCTGAGCTTGATTGTCTCTTTAAGTAGCAGTTTTTCTGGTTCAATCACTAGAGTTAATTTATCTGCAACAGTCTGTTTAGTAGGATGTAAAACACCAACCACGTGTAAATTTTAGCATTTTTATTTTTGTGAAACATTACACACAAAGTGTCAGGCTCACTCACTGGCAATTATACATCATACAGGTAACCTAGCCAAACAGTTTAGTTGGTGATTTCCTTAAATTTAGCAGTTAAAATATATATAGTCATGTCTCGTTTACAAATAATTGATCTTCCATCACTTGGTATAACGAAGTTTCATTTAGTGCTGCCATTTCGATTTTCCAATCAATAATGGACTCCACTCAATAATGAAAATCCAATTTGTATTTTCCACAAGTTTCACGGACATTTAAGCAATTAGAGGAAAGAAATACACAAACATTTATTATGTGCTACAGCATGCTTTGGTTAGTGACCATTGCTATTTTCTCATGGGTTATTTATCAGTGGGATCACAGTGAAAGTTCTGACTGAAGCAATGAAGCTGCTTTCATTGATTTCTTTCACATGTATGTGTTCTCCTTTTGCATCAACGTTCAAATTAAAAGACTGAATAAACATACAGTATAATATGGTAACGTTACTGTGGGAAGGTACAGCTCTGAAAGAGGAAAACAAGCAGACAGACATATTTAGAGTAATCATTAAAGATAAAGGTTCATAGTATGTTGCTATGATAAAAGCGAGTTTTTGGTTAATATAAGAACTAATTGTATTTCTTGTAGTTATTGATATTTATGGACCCTTCATTTGGGACTGCAGGATCCTTAAACATGATTCCCTTTAAAGTGAAAGGGATTTATGTTTTCAAGTCATGAATTTTAGCCACACAAATGTATGCATTGTATATAGGAGATACAATAATTTCACTTTAAAAAGGCTGACAGAGTGATTTTAGCTTTTCCAAGAAAAATCTGACATTCTTCTCCAATTGGGACACTGGGTGTTAGTCAGACCCAACTGAATCTTTCCCATCCACTGGTGCTTTACAGAGACTGCATTAGCAGAACTTACATGTGGACACAGATCAAATGTTTCAGGGGATCCAAGTATCAGTGAGGTAATAATGTGTTGCTGTGACTGCAAGATCGATCTAGGGAGTGTGCTGAACAACTGACTGGGTATAGAGTGCTCTCTCCCCTACATCTCTCCACCAATCACAGACGGATTTCACTAAGTCTTCCCAACAACATCATACTCACAGTGGAAATAGAACCCCCAACTCTTGGTGGCAGGCACGTGAAGTTAGACAACAAAAAGCAAACACTAGGATGAGTATTAATTCAATAAATATACACTCAGAATGCATACATGGTGACGAAGCAGTTCTTCATCAGTGCAAAGATGTAATCTCAGTTATACAAATCACTTAAGCCTTCTCATGATATAATCATGCATTACATGACCTGCCTTGGTCCTTGACACATGCTGGTCCATTAAAGGGCCAATGAAAGCAATCCCATTGAGGAAGCTGTGTTTTTCTAGTTTTTAGATTGAGGTCTGTGGCTGAGGAACATTTTTCATAATCATAAAGAGACCATGTTACATACTCAAGAGTTCTATTCACTTGTAAAAAACATCAGAATTAACTGCTAAGACAAAGACATTTCGCCTTGGCAGCATCCGGCGCTTTGCACACACAAACACAAACAAAGCTACACAAACGTCCCTTCGTGGCTGTTCCGCCACCCAGTTGTTCCCCTTGTCTGCAGAGCTGTCATCAGTAGGATTCGCTGTGGATTTCGGAATAAACAACTAGGATGAACAAAATCAGTTAATGAGCCAAAATGTCCGTGTTTGTAAAACGCTCTCCCTTTAGCCCCAGTGATTTCCCATGATGCCCACTGGGGTTTATAATGGCTTTTGATTATCAGTGAGAAGTATTGACTTTTGTATGAGACAGAGTGATGCTCAATGCCAGTGTTGCTCATGCTGTTTATTTGCTTTTGCCCCTTGCCTAATAAGCCTGTTTGCAGGGTCACGATATAAGGAGGTGAGTCACAGTCTATGGAGCTTGAACCTATGCTCTATCCAAAAACCATCACACCTTGGCAGCCAATTGAGTTCAGCTAAACCTCTGCATAATTAACGTGAATGCTGCCAATATTTTGATTTAATGTGCTCTTGAATTTTCATACAATGACTGCACATGAAAAGAACATGACCAATGACCATAGATCAAAGGGCTACATTCAGCATGTGAAGACTACAGTTCTTCATGAGACATTATGTTTATAAGAAGAACAGCATCTGCAAATCTGAATTTTGGTCACTATGCGAAGTGGCTTATTTCCTTATTTGCCTTTACGAGTGTCATTACATCAAATAGACAGAAGAGGCACTATGGAGAGTGCATGAGGTTTTTAGATGAGATGGCGCTTTAAAGACTGCTCTCAAATTTTGCATGAAAAGGTATTGTCAAACTGGCTAATAGTTTGATAATTAAGATATTTAAACACAACATTGTTTTTTTCTTAATTTTGAGAAGTCTTTTTATGTTGTTGTTTGGATGGTTCGCCAAGGATTTGAAATGGAAAAAGCCAGAGATGACACGTCTACGACACAGTAGTAGGAAAGTCATAGGCCAGAACACACACAATGAAAACAAAGAATTTTGCTCCGTCAATGATTAATTTCTGTCTGCCAAATATATTGTTATACTCAAATGACTGGTCTGCACTTGCTGTTCATTTCACTTTCATTTATGTATCTCAACTTACATGACATAATACTTGATTTGTTTGATTTGTCTTATAGACAAATGCTATGTCCAATACATTGGGCGATAAAAAATGAACTGTCATTGTGTCCAATCAGAATTGTTATTAAGCCATTAATGGTGATGAATTTTGAACCTTGACAAGCAAATAAAAGAATCTCTTTGTTCTGTGATTTAGAAATAACATGAGGTGCTAACCAACATATGAACAGCATCCATTAACATAATGAAAATGGAGGCCACAGTGTTGAATTTTAAGGTTTGGAATAGCTGCTACAGAATATAATTGAGGTTAAGGCCTATTTTATGTGAATGAAGATTGTATACTTAAACTCACACAGCTATTAAATACAACATATAACATCTACAAATAAAGCATAACACCCTGAGGTATATTATTCAAAATAAAATAATCTCTTTTGTTCTGTGATTTATACACTATCTACACATTCATGGTGTAAAGCTAATATGAAAATGTAAATGTCAGAGACAAATCAGCATTCAGTGCACTCAACAAGTCAATACATCCATCCATCCATCCATTTTCTGAAACTGCTCATCCTATTCAGAGTCCAGAGTCTATCGTGGACACCAACCCATCGCAGGCACTCAAAAAAAAAAAAAAAACATGAAACTAGATGGAGATGGCTCATGTAACTATGGTAACTTCATCACAATCTTTGCAATGCCATTGTAAGTGTAGATTAATTGCTGGTGATTATAGTAAAGCTGTGAATATGTGCTAAATCGGCTTACTCTTCCGAATAAACAGTAATACTTAACAACATACACAGGAGGACAGATATAGTGGCTTTATTGATACTACACCAAATACTTGCATAATAAAATTTTTTTATCAAATGGAGGATTACGTTACAGAAGGCTGCTTACTCTTTAGTTATTCAGACAAGGTTACAGCACTGTTTCAACAGTACCTGTGATTGAAAAGAATAATGATGTTTGTCCCCAGTGCAAAAAACGGTCTCATAGAGGAAGCTGTAAATGTAATCACATATAATACCTCTGTTGGGTGACACTGATGTGTCAAGATATGTTGAAGGTAATGAACAGCAATGAGTTCCCTTTAAAAATATAGAACTGGGCTATTGATGTTCTGTGAGATTCTAGGCTGTCTGAAATAAAAGGGATAATGCCTGATGGGTCATTTTCATTGGCCCGGTGAAATTACTCACACATCTGTCACCACAAGCCTTTCCACTTTTCCATTATTGATCAATGGTGCTCTGTTCACCAATCAGAGATGCAGCTCCCAAACTGTTAATTGACTCTATCAAGAACTTTTTACAGTTCCATTACAGAAAACATTGCAATCATCATTTTCAGTGTATTTTCTCACCCATTTGAGGTAATTCATAATTGCCACATAATTTTCTGTAGAAATTATAGGTCAGACTAGTCATTATGTGGTGGAGTAGGAAGGAAAAAAAAATACATTGTTCCCATCCCAGGATAAAAACAGTTTTCTGAAGCCTTGCTGCTGGGTGGTCCACAATTACAACCAGGTATCGCCTTGAAGAAATCTCAGCTGTGCTTTTTAGAAATATGGCGGTTTTCATAGAAGGCTGTTCTTCAGGGAAATAAGGGTAATCTCAGTCCCAGCCTGCAGGGCTAGTTTCCTAGCTTGAGCTTACTTGCTAATGACTCTCAGGTGACATCATCACCAAGCGCCTTGTAAGAAGACCCTTCTGTCCCTTTCAATGTGACTGATATATGCTCCAGACAGGACAGTACTTTGCATGGCCTTGCTTGATGAAGAGTCCTTGTTAAATACTTTTTTTCAAAAAATTTCCTCCTGGGATGAACAGATAATCTCCTATCAAGTTGCTTTTAAAAACAAACAGACAAAAAAAATCTTCACTATTTTTAAGGTGCAATAGCTCTCCATTTTTTATACATTTAGATCTAGATAAACTGGATCAGGACACTTAGACTTTCCAGAACATTTGATGGAGACTATTATTCAATTGCAGGTTTCTTTTATGTTAATTTGCTCTAGAACAATCTGGTGCTTTGTGAGAATTTTCTGCAACAGTGTCATGCCCACAAGGGCGGGGCAGCACAGCAATTAGCAATCCTGCTCCTGCTCTTTGGCCAGTCTATTAACAGCTTGGCTGCATTAACAGCAATCGCGAAGTATTGTTGCCATGTACCAGAGCATTACTGAGCGCTTATCTGTCTTGTGTCTCCTCTCCTTTCCCTGCTTGTATCATTTTGCCCTGCTGTCTTGCCTGCCCTGCACCCCCGCCTGGTCCCGCTCGCCTTGCCTTCATCCCCGTTCCTGCTCACCTCGCTTGACCTGCCTGCCTGATCCACTCACCCTTCCTGGTCCATCCCGTCGTCTCATCCTGTCCCTCTTCGTAGGACTGATCTCACCGGCTTCGACCCTTCTGCGCCCGACCCGACGATTCTCAAGGATTTCCCTTTTGGCACTGTGTGTTATCGGCTTTGTCTGTCTAAATAAACTCGGCTCCTGCATTTCAGGGTCTGCCTCCTCCATAGATCGCTAGCATAACAAACAGTGACAAATCTGCCTAAAAGTTTTGCAATGCTGTAATGCCCATAATGCCTACACGGTGATTTATCAGCAATTAGTGATGGAAAGATCTGTTCAATTTACAGAACAGATTCTATAAAGCTGTTGATTTAGATGATTTGAACCTTGAATTCAAATAATTGTTTTAGGGGGAGGGAAGGGGAGGCACCACATGCTGCTGTTCTTTGTTCAATTACTACAACCCCATTTCAAAAAAAGTTGGAACACTGTGTAAAATGTAAATAAAAACAGAATGCGATGATTTGCAAATCATATAAACCCATATTTAATTGAAAATAGAACAAAGATAACATGTCAGATATTGAAACTGAGATATTTTATTGTTTGGTGACAAATACAACTGTGGAAAAAAATGAGACCACTCGATATTTTTTAACAAATTTGCATTCTTAAATACCAGTTTAATTCCCGATCTGCTGGCAAAAGGCTACTCTGAGTATCAGGATGCTTCAACGTTCAAAATTTCTAAGACAGCAGTACACAAGAATAAGGTGAAGTAGGAGACACTGAGAACAAACAGAAGCCGGACAGGTGAAGGGCATAAGTGACTTTGTAATGTTAGAGATGACTGTTAGCTTATCTAACAGGTTCTCATGAATTATAGGATGGCATCAAGCAACTTTCAAAAGGAATGGAAAACATTAAGTGCAGGTGTGAAGTACACTGCTAGGACAGTTTGTATCAGGCTTCTAGAAGCAGGACTGAAGTACCATAAAGCAAGGAAGAAGCCTTTCATTAATGAGAAACAGAGGAGAACCAGGCTGCAGTTTGCAAAAAAAAAAAAAAAACATTATTCACAAATGCACACCCATAAATTGAGGAATGAGACGAAAGATTGTGCTGTGGTCTCTTAATTTTTTCTGCGGTATATGCTTAATTTGAATTTGATGCCAGCAACACATTTCAAAAAAGTTGGGACAGGACCGCTGTGCTGCATCGCCTTTTCTTTGGGAACTGAGGAGACCAGTTGCTGGAATTCTGAAAGTGAAGTGTTGTTCCATTCTTGCCTGATAAAGGATTTCAATAGTTCAGCAGTTTGGGGTCGTATTTTTTATTTCATGGTGCACCAAATGTTTTCGACAGTTAACAGGTCCGGACTGCAGGCAACCCAGTGTAGCACTGGAAAGATCACGGCAGTGAAGAACCCTGCAATAGAACCTCCAAGCTCCCAGCTTTCTATTTCCAGTGGCTCATAAAGGACTTGCTGGCACTGCTAAACCACTCTACCATCTCACAATAAAGGGGCGGCTCTTCAAGTGGACTGAGGACTGTGGCACCGCCTTCTGAAGCCTCTGCAGTATGTTCACTGAGGTCGCTGTTGTCATGGTGGGGCATGGTGCAGACGGAAAAAGGGGGACAATCCACTGCACTCCGAGACAACAGGGGTTTATTGAATACTATTAAAATACACTGAGGAAAACACCAAAACAAAAGGACCATAATGGGTCAGAAAACAAACAGGGAAAAATAAGGCATTAACTGAAACCATAACGCAAAACACAACTAAGGAACCAGCTAAGACTGGGAAGAGGACTGGGAAAAAATGGCAGAGTGATAACGTACAGTACATTAACGGCCACGCAGCAGCATAGACAACGACTGACTAAATAACAGCGGGACAGGCAAGTAAATACACACAGAACCAGGTTAACGAGGGAGCAGGTGTGGAACATGAGCAAAACAGCCAACCGACAACAACAACTGGGAAAACTGGGAAACGTTAACCACACTGCACTAGAAACTAGGGAATGTAACACATAAGGCTGACTGCACGAGGAGAGACTAAGAACAAAAACAAAACAGGGAAGCAAAGATAACTAATCATAAACACCAGGGAAAACAGAAAAACAAAGGCCAAACAAAACCAGTGAGACTGGCCTGTGATCAGCCTTGAATCTATGTGAAGATGATTACAGCATCAAAACTACACATTCAATCTAATGTGCTATGCAGCAACAAACATTAGCATAGAGAGAGAAAATGTCAAAAGATAACTCTCTTACCCAACATGTCATTCTTCACAGTTATTGTCAGTCATTGATAAAGTCAGGTTTTGGAGTCTACCGAATACATGGACTCGACTTCTAAGTCATATTACATTCTTTTCTATTAATATGCTAGTGTGTAATCTGTTGAAAGACTATTCCAAACTATGAGTCATGAATTTTGAACAGTGGAGTTAGCATTACTATAAATAATAAATACTTCTAAACATCAATCTCGCTAAAGCCATTTTTATACATGAATTCATTTTTGCGCCACCCCTCATCTAAGTATTACTAGTAAGTGTGAACACGTAGGTGTGAAAGGGCAATTCATTCTCAAAAAGTAGTATTGATGCATTCCTCCTCTAAAATTCACTTGGTTTAATTTGTATTTTGCCACAGTTTCCTATCTGAAGAAATTACTGCAGGAACCGAAATACTCTACATTGCTTTCAAATCTGAATGAGCATAAAAAGTAGAAAGATATGCAGAAGTTTTTAAAAGAAATTTTGGGTTTTTGTGCACATACTGCTGGAGCCACCATGGCAGAGATACACACTGTATGACCCCAGTAACCACACCAGGCTCACAAATGTTTTTAGGGTTGTTCTGAGGATTTAATTCAGCATTGTGCCCAAGTGGGAAAATACAATGCAGATGGATGGATGGTGTGTGGGTAACAATGAAGATCTCATTATGTTTCTGATGGGCACCATTTATGCTGAATGACAAGAGTTTACATTTGCCGATTTTCTTTTCCTATTCGAAACCTTGCTCTGTTTATGATTACATAAACCATTCAGTGTATTAAATATACATTTTACACATTCATTTTTCTGCCATCACTTCCAGTGAATGTGCTGGTGTTTTTTGTGGTATTTTTCCTTTTGACATGTAATATATTTTATATACTTTTTGTTATATCCTGAATGATTTACAGTAGTGTGCATTTTGCTGCCAAAGAACACGTGTTTACCCTTCAGTTCATTCTTTGGGCTTAAATTCATATGTGATTTTTCTATGGTTAATATAATCGCTGTACTTTTAATGTACTGAGCAATGAGTTCAGAGTTCACTGAGTGTGTTTGCCATATGTTTTGGACCACAGAGAAGGCTGGATAGCAGATGATATTAAGGTCTGAGCAATAGTCACCGGCATCTGACAGCTGGAGTGTGAATCAGGAACCAAAGCCAATAGCAGGGGTCATGTCCCCACAGTAGCTGCAAAGCCAAGCTGATTTACAGGCTGAAACCTCAGTATCGCCAGACCATTAGCTGGCTTGTGTGCACAGGGCAGGCTTCAGATATAGACTGTCATACATTTAAAGTCTCCAGATATTTTCTTTCAGATTTTATTTGTTTCACTGAGTGAATACTTTCTCTGATGTTACGAAACCTGCAATTATTCATGGATTTATTTTTGAACACAGTGCAGTTCTGTTTGCTCAGATAGCAATTCTAACTTGATTGGTGAAAAATAATTCAGGAGGTAAAGATTTGGTTACAAGCATGATTTATTAAGCAAGCAGTCACTGAAGTTAAACGCTTTATCACTGTTCACATAACACCACACCTGAATTGAAAACTTGCCCTGCTTTGGAACTCTGTTGGTTTATTTGTGCTGCAAGCAAATTTGTATTGGCTTGGCTTTGTAATGATTTGTATGATTAGCTCCCTTTCCTCAGCTGACTGGTCAGGACAAACAGAACTTCTTGGTTTTATATCCCATCCATCCATCCATCCATCCATCCAGATCTTGTTTAGGGTGACAGGACTTTCATATCTAAAATTCTAAACAGCTGTTAATCAAAAAATGAGCCAATGCTCTTGTGTTTTTTTCCCTTTTTTTCCACAGTCACCATTACTGCCATTAGTGACTGTCATTGTGATTGGAAGTGGGACGGAGGGATGAATACGATCAATTAGTGTCCTCTCTGATTCTATGTTTGTTGCTAAAGCCAGATTAACGAGACCGAGCTGTGCTTTGGCCTTGTAATAACACACCCAGTTTCCGGAAACATCCTCCCTCTTAAATGAACCACAGTATAACGTGGGAGGATGGGTACAGAAATGCAGAGGGAGGCTGAAGGCTCTGCAGACACCAAGCTGGGCCTGCAGGAACTGAACCCTCAATGCAAAGCTGTGAAGCCTGACTGCCACCCACTGAGCCCCTCACCACCATACTGCACAAAAATCATACCCATTCTATACAGTATATATTTGCATTAAAATGCAAAAAGGCTGAAAAGCTAAGTGCATGTTTTATACTGTATAATGCATATTCTTCAGAACACTAATTACAACTTTCAGTTTAATAACGCTATTTAGCTAAAGTGTCTCACTAAAGCATTAAGTTCCCTGCTTCACTCCTGCCTCGCTTCTGATAGTCTATTAAGCATTAACAAATCATTTTTAGTATCCAGCATTACCCTTATTTTTCATATTCAAGATTTTTTTTGTCCTCTCATAAAATAATCAACAGAAAAGCAAGTGGCCTCTTGCAAACAAGTGGCATACTCCACGAGGACCGTGCTTCAAATCCATGCGCTGTTTAGAAAAGAGCAAAATGGTTTGTGATTAAAAATAATTTCTCGTGGTTTGCTGAACCCTTGCATGAAAATTGAAATGTCCCAGGTCCTCATATGCCTGTGACTACAGACCAGAGCATCACGCTGAGGCACCCAAGGTCTCAGTGATCTCAGAAATGTGTATTGAAAAGTAGAATTGGTGCTCCTTATCCACAAGCTCCACAACCGTGTATTGAAAATATTATATTGAAAATATAGAGGAAAAAAAAGATAAGAACCAACACTCAGAAAGTTCCATAAAACTTGAATTTGCTGCACACTGACCACTACGTTGAAAGTTCAGTTTCAATAGACTCCCATAATTTATAGTCAAATATGGGGCTGGCTGAAAAGTAACATTAGAGTGAAAGCAGGAAACCTGAGTTTATTCTACATTATTTATTTGGAAACAGTATTTTCCCTTGGTATTTAAGTTGTGTTAGCAAGGTCAGCAACTCTCACACATCAGGCGTGACACTCACGCTTACAGGTCCTCACGATCATGCAAGAATACTTATGGCAAATGTTTATTATTTCAATATAAACCTTAAATTAAAGCAACATCAAAAGTGTTGGGGGAGTTTTCAAACCTTAAAATCTATTGCCAAGGCAATAAAACTGTTACACGCATATAAATGCATGTGCAGACTTGTCTCGATCTGAAAATCTTACACCAGTCAGCAGACCAAAATTGGCAACCCTGTATTTGGTATTATAAGTATGCCCTGCGATGGGTTGGTGCCAGATCCTGGGTTGTTCCCTGCCTTGTGCCTGTAGCCTCCAGGATAGACCCCCTGCAACCCTGGATAGAACAAGTGGTTATAGAAAATGGATGGATGAATAGGTATAATATGTGCAGGTGTAATATATGGGAGGATGTGCATAGATATATGCAAATTCTATGCCTGTTATGGTGGAGCATGACAAAGGAGGGACACGTAGCAGCTCTCAAGAAATAGTTTATTACACAGAAAAAATCACAAAGAGAGAACTGGAAAACAAAGGGACCTGAGACGTAAAAAGAAGTAAAAACAAAACAGGTAAGTGACAAGATTAAGGGGGCAACACAGGAACAACCCTAACATACCAGGAGCTAACACAGGGCAACAGCTACAACACACAGTAATAAGCACAAGGAAACACAACCGAGTACAGTGACCAGACTAAGAAACAGAATGAGGGAAGGCACGTAAATACACTGACAATGAGGACTACATGAGGGGCAGGGGCGCACCAAAATAATTAACCAAACATTAGGGTTGGGAACAAGACACACGTGGGGGTTACAACAAATGCTTAAGGGTTTATAAACTCAAGTCAGATAACAAAGATGGGGCATAAGCAAGAATAAAATAAAGGTACAAAACGAGGAACCAAGCAGAAATACACAACAGAAATAAAACACGGACCAAAAATGAAAAATAAACACAAAACCATGACAAAAAGGGAGTCAGGCTGACAGCTGCCTGCTTAGCTGAATAAGCCAGACAGCAGCCAGGGGAACAAGGAAACATTAAGAGCTACCAAGCTGAGACGTAACAGGAAATGGGACGACTAGCACCACCAGCTGGCCAAATGGGGAAATGACACTTGGGCCGAGGCAGGACAGGGGCCGATCCTGACAATGGCATTTTATATAAGGGATTTGAGCATCTGCAAATTTTGGTATGGTGGGGGTCCTGGAACTAATCCAAGGGCCAAAAATACTTAAATTTATATTACACTCATATACGACATACAATTAAACTGCAGCAACTGAGATGAGACACCCCTAGAAAATTAACCGAGTGAAGCTGTTAAGAAGTGGGAAGAAGTGGGAAGGTCACATATTGTATGTCAGGTGATTCACCATCTTTCACCTGCTGCCAGTTATTAATGGTATCAAACTGTCCCTTATTTACCATCTGTGCGAATACACCATAATGCTTCTCTTCACCTACTCTGAGACACACAGATAGGAGAGAGCAAGCTTCAGGGTCACATCACAGGGTAAGCCAACACTCAGCACCCCTGAAGCAGGGGATTATGGGCCTCACTCAAGGGCTCACAGACATATAACTATACTACTGAAGCCAGGCCTCAGCCAGCGATCTTCCAATCATGGGCACAGAGGCTTACCCCGCCGTCCTCCATACACAGCCCCCTCACTGTCCGGTTTTTAGTCCAATGAATCCAATAGCAGCAGAGCACAGTAACATCATGCTGCTGATCACTGCTGATTAAGAGTTTATAGCAAATAGAACAGTAGTTTTAGTTGCAGCAAGAAACAATGTTCCATGTTTTCTGCATTGATGCAGAGGAACGGATTGGCAACAATGCAGCAGCTGGTCATACTACAACAAAAACCCCTTGCATTTAACACAGGACAGTAGAAGAGTCTGAAGCTACAGTAAATAGTATATGGGACTTTCCCTATGAGGAACTTCACCAGCAAGGAGCCATTGATGTGTAATGTTCAAAACCGACTTGCACAATAGAAGATGACTATTTGTAGTTAGACAAACTGACTGGTGATTTACAGAGCTGATGGTCATGCATTTTCAGGATAATTAATCATACAGATTATGTATGTAAAAATGAATGCAGCTATATACTTAATAACATGAAATAAGATTTATTCTGATTTTCTTCAAAACTAGACAGAGTATAAGTAGATTAATGAATCACCCCCACCCCCCCAAGTTAAGAGCAAGGGTTGAATACACTTCAATATACTTAAGAAGGATTAAATTCATTATCTCTATTGTCCTTTTCGAAATAGTACAGATTATACATTTTTACAATGAAATTAACTGAGTATTCCAAAGTTTTGAAAGTTTTAATGGTCACGTGTGAACTTTTCGTATTTGTTTTGAGATTAAGGGTAGTTGGAGAGATTTCTGTGAAGACTCCCAGTCTCCCCTAATCTCTTCATGAAAATAATATATAAATAAATCAAGCCCAGTGTAACAAAAAATAGAACAATGACATTTTAAATGGTCTCAGTACTCGTGCTGAGTTTGTGCTGAATAAAAGCATTTGTAGCACTTTGGGATAAATGTTTTCTAGATAGGTGAAATATTGAAAAATGTCAAGTCATGCAGGCTAACTGGAAGGTGGCTGAGAGACCTCCTTTGGGTTACACTGGTCCCTGTTTGCTTCAAGGCAGATTAAGAGCGTGATCTGCTTCAGCCAGTAGAGTTACTATCTCCCAATCCTCTGTGAATGTCATGTGGTGCTAATGTTCACTGGCAGATTATCATTTGGGGGGGGGTCAACACAATTTTAATCATTTAAATAGAAAGTTCTATTAATTGGACAGATGAATGAAGCCAGAGAAATATGGTGAGATGCACGTCGTCACCCTTTTCCTTTGATTCTTATGGACCCTGCCTTCAGGCATGATTGTAGCTTTGGAAAAATTACCAAAAGCGCTGTGAAAAAAATCCTTATTGTTCATCAGTTTCAGCACATACTCAGATCTCACATGAGAGAAATGTACCTTTTCAATGGAACAAATAAATTCAAAGGAGAATAAAATCCTTACTATTTCCTTACTACTACCCGCCCTGTATTTGGTATGATGTCACCTGCCCTTTGCCATGACTATACAGCACTGAGCCTTCTCTGATAAAGATAGAACAGGTCATTTCCAGGGATCTGAAGGTATTCCTCCATATCATCAATAACAGTGGCGATTTGCATTTTTCTCCATGGCCTGGACTTGTTATACACCAAACCCACCTCTGGTGATTGTTGCAATAAAAAAATGTTTTGCTTCATCAGTTCCCTGATGACAGGCACAAACAGCATAACAAGGGGAAATGCCACAATTGTATTGGGTTAGTTCTGTTATGGGGGTGGCATGGTGGTGCAGTGGTTAGCACTGTTGCCTCACACCTCTGGGACCCGGGTTCTAGTCTCATGTGTGTG
>JABFEA020000138.1:26360874-26375055 GCA_019775915.2 Cyphomyrus plagiostoma | reverse complement strand
TTTGAATTCAGCCCTCTGTAGGTTGATAATTTTCATTTCCATCAAACGATGTGGCATCCTTTCATTCCTAACACATTCCCCAGTTCATATCAGTATAGAATATACAGCATGATTTTTTTCCCCATTGAGATCTGATGTGTTTTCAAAGCGTTCCTTTAATTTTTTTGAGCAGTGTAGTTTGAAACTTCACCTACACCAGCAGAGATTACTGTCACAAGGGTTCCCAAATTCCAGTCCTAGATGGCCAGTCTGCAATACAGTTTGCAGATTTCCCTGCTCAGGTATAACTAATAAACCTGCCAATTAGCTGGGGAGCTGAATAAGGTCTGTGGTGCAGACTGGCTCTCCGGGATCAGCACCAGGGAACCCTGCTGTAAACTCATGGTTAATGCCTTGTTTAATGCCATAGCAAGAGGGTTAGATTTGTTGGTGTTGAGCCTTTTTTCAATTTGGGGTCAAGGACATCTTTTAGCCAGTAATGATCAACATTCTCTGTAAATCAGAAAACCAGAGCAATGATTATTGACTGAAGATTAGCAATGGGAATCCGTCTCAGAATCTCATTAAAATGTTAATCAGGTATGTTGCCTCTGCACATTTACGAATGCAGAAAAACATACTCTTTCACTAGTGTCAGCCTGAACACTCAGTTCTGTGTTCCAGTTACGATGTGCATTGTACTAACACTACAGTGCTTGGCATTGCAGCCACACCTACCAGCAAAGCCCCAGTCCTGGGACTCTGACCTGTCCTACTGATTGCTCTTTGCCTGTGATTGATTGATTCCTCCCCCCCCCCCCCACTTGTATCTCCCTCACCGCTCTGAAAGAAATCAGAACTCATTGGTGGGTGTGAGGTCCCTGTCACTGTAGCTCTTCTCACTTTCCATTCATGCCACAGGTGAATAGCGCTTCTATACTCTATAGTGTCCTTCAAAAGCATAAAGCGATAAAAATTCCTGTAGGAAAAAAACTAATAATTCTAGAGCAATGCCATATTGCTGAATAAATGTATATGAAACATAACCTCAAACCATATTCATGGTGACCGCCATAGTCCAGGAGACCATACATGCGTCAACATTTTAACTGAGACCCCAGGTGCAGAGAGTATGCAATCACAGTGTGATAATGAATGATCCCGATAATATCAACCTCTGTGGCTTTGATCTGCATAGGTCACATACCTGATGAATGCTGAATTCAGAAAGTGCATCTGGGTTGCATCTATCAAGTTTCATTTCAACGTGAAACAAACAAAACTGAGCATATCTCATTTAATAAGTTATGAAATGAGCATGTGACTGTCAATAACGCAGAGCATTCCGAAGCTGGATTTGCCTCTGCCTGTACATAAACATTCGAGCCACTTACTTTTTTGCTATTTTATATGGCTTATTGATGCAACTTTAGTAGTGTAATAATGTAGCAATTAAAAAGGGATTATGGTAATTTTATTCATTAACACACTATGTAATAAATGAATAAACAACCAGTCTGTCCAGTTAGCTCTTCATATTTCTCTGATGCTACAAAAAGGTATGATGATTAAAACATTTGAGTTTCATAAACCACTTCTCTGAATAAGAAGCTGTATCTGATGCACATTTGCACTACAGTAACAAATGATGGAGTTCACCTTAAAGGAACTGAATTTGAAAAAAGCTTATTATGAAACAATTTGTTTAATTAGCTCACAAAATAGTAAGCTATTAACATTTATTTAAAAAGGTGCATTATGTGTGATGCAAATGCTTGCAAAATGGCAACATGGGGGCTTTAAATAATCAGCTGGCTGACACTTTGTGGGTCTCTCCTCCCAATATGCTGCTGCTTTCAGCTCTTAACTACAAACTCAACACTGACTTCCTATGGCCTCAGCCCAATGGCATAGATTTGGTCTTGACATTGGTGGGTACATATAAATCTAACACCCACCTAAACCCACCCCCCATAAGATGTGAGTTTACATCTAAACATAAACTACTCAATGTCTATTGCTCCTATGTGAAGGAGCCAAATACATCTTCTCTCGTTAACAGAGATAAATGGCTGACATATTTGTTTGACATCTACTGTATACTGTCTAGTCTGTCCTGGTGGATATGGCATACAGCAGCACTGTTCAATCTTATTTGTGTCATTGTTGATCTGAGCCAAGTTTTTAGCCTCCGGAGCAGTGAAATTTCTTTTAGCTTCAGCTGATAACACTGGGATGACTAAAAGCAGTCTGACAAGGGTTTCAACTTGATCAAATAGAGCCTTCACCTCATGATAGCAGCCACTTCTGTACTACATTTGAAAGTATCTGAACATGGCTAGCTGAACTTTTAGAGTCTCCCTGTTAAATTCTGGGTACAGATCAATGATTATCAACCTCTCCTGTGAGCAGAATGTCTTCCAGCTTCTGCAAGGCACCAAGATCTGGTTGGTTGAACCTCTCCTGAAACTGAACATCAATGCTATCCAGAACTTTGTAAAACTCTGCTCTGTAATACTCCTCAGGTGACTTGGCTGGATAGCCCCACCAGTGTATCGTGTGGTGGCCATCTTTGGTGAGGAATCTGAATGAGCTCAAAGCCAAGGGAGTCCACCATTTTCACCGCCTTATCCAAAATCTCCTGAAATCATTCTTCATGTCTTTTTAACTGTTCTCATTCCTTGCAATAGTTACAGTCTGTTTCTGCAGGGACTTATTCAGACATTCTAGCTCCTCAATAACTTCTAATGGTAGAAGAAGCCCAAGCACAGTTCTACCCATTTCGATCCTCTCACGCAGTCCATTTGCCCAAGCACCTGTGCTAGATCCAGGCGCTGCCATCTCCTCTAAGCCAGCCAAAGCACATTCATATTCAGACAGCAGGGCTTTGATAGCAATTCTCCTTACTGTGCACCTGGTGGGGCAGAGTGGTCTGAGTGACGCTGATGGTCCTTCTGAATCTGCTGCTATAGCTGAAAACATAGCTCTGAATTTTCCAGACTGTTTGCTTAATGGCCCCAGATCATATATCCACTCTAAAGCATCATGTATTAGAGAAATAGCTTAGCATGCAGCCTGTGTAATTAAGTTAAGCCAGTGAGTCCCACAGCGCACATATAATGCCAATGGCTGACATGTCTTCATTTCTGCCTGAGCACCTGAATATGCTCCAGACATGTTAGCTGCACCATCACAGGTCTGACCTCTTAAACATGCCATTGAAATATTCAACCTCAAAAGCACATCCACAGTCACTCTAACAATCTCCACTCCAGTAGTTTCTGGGACCTTATACAAGCCAATAAAAACTTCACGCGGAACCAGGTCCTGATCCACATATCTAAAACATATGGATACTTGCTCTGTACCTGAGATATCTTGAGTACCATCTATAATGATTGAGTACTGCAGGACAGATATTTCTGAAAATGCAGTTTCCTAACAAATGCAAAATCTCATCTTGCACTGGTGGAGAGTTATAGTCCTGACAACGACAGTCCTGACAGCCAGTCACAAAGACAGGCATTATCCTTGGCTTTGTATTTTAAATGTTGAAACAGGTTACCATCTTCTTTGCCACGGCCCTGAAGAGCCAAACCCTGCCTAGTAAGGTACTGTATTGAACCTACAATGCACGCCATACAAAAAGTGAGGCAACATGTCAATTCAAAACTCTTGTCAACATACACTAATGGATGAATTTACATCATCAGCCTAACATTTGTCATGATGCCAAATATTAGTAGCCTATAGCACCAAACCAACATTCATATTCACCTGTGACCTTGCCTCTTCACCTCTGTCTGAGCTACACCATGGCTGAGCTGCTTCTGTCACCTGATAAATGACAGTTAGGCGTTCCATATGAGCAGTGACAGCATGTGCCTCAAACGCAGTGATGAACCATCGTCAGCCTATCATTGGTCACAATGTTATATCATAGGACAACATTACCAAGTCATCATTCAACTTCACTAGCGACCCTGTCTCTCCTTTGCTGTAAGAAAGAAAAAACTGGATAGCTGCTTCAGTTTTTTTGAGTCGTTTTGTGTAGATCTTGAAT
The DNA here is from genome assembly GCA_019775915.2 of Cyphomyrus plagiostoma. NCBI lineage: Eukaryota > Metazoa > Chordata > Actinopteri > Osteoglossiformes > Mormyridae > Cyphomyrus > Cyphomyrus plagiostoma. The sequence continues at coordinate 26,371,013 of JABFEA020000138.1, read as the reverse complement.
CATCATTAATGACTGCCCAGTAAGCGCATTTTTAAAACAATTTGTGCCAACTGCACTGCACAGTGGATTACCGGCAAAAGCACATAACTAGCTCAAAAGAGGCTACTATGTTTATGTCTTATAAGAAATGTATCTCAATAAACACGTCAGTGCCATCTGAATGAAAAGTTATTGTGTGTCTTCAAAACTCTAGGCATGTCAATATACTAGTAGGCTATGTAGGCTGACAATTTTTTCGCACAAGGCTGCAGTTTTTGTCTGACAGATGGTTTCAACTGAAGTTAGACATACTACAAACATAAACTAGTAGTAACATTATTATGGTGGACTCATTCATTAACAAATCTGATTTTAAGTGACTTACACTATTCTTTAAAAAATAGCTCATATCCACCTTCCTTTTTTATGCTGCCATCCTCACTCGCTTTTCACCCACGTCGCACCTGAGTCTTGGACAGAACTGGAAAGTTCATTATCTTTTTTTTTTGGCACTATTAGCAACCAAACGTAGCTACAGCCTGTCACGTGACAGCGAGGAAAGGCTCAGCCAATCACACTGCCCCATATGTGTTTGGGGCGGGAGGACTATAGTAGAGAACGGAATTTAACCCTTTCTACACATCTAGGTTAATGAGACTTTGAGAGAGGGTTATTTTTTAATTTTCTTGGAGCGGATCAAATTACTGGTGGCAACAATTCAATTACCGCTGAATATTGGGAGGGACATATCCTCACCGTCCATGCTAATTCTATGCCCTTGCCTCAGCCAATAGGAGAGGGCCTTTCAAATAAACAGGGCTGCCTGCCAGAGGCCAGTGAAGTACTGGGTGGCTTCTTCACAGGACCTCAGAGTGACTTTGATTCTTGAATGCCTTGTAATCTGTCATCTATGTGTTGTCTGTAATTGCTTGGCCATATTCAGGGTTGTGGGGGGTCCAGAGCCTATGGTCATAAGGGGGTCAACCCAGAATAGGGTGCCAACACATTCACACACTATTCACCATCATTTGGGAATATCAGTTAACCTCAGCATGTTTTTGGGCTGTGGGTGGAGGGAGATGGGGTACCTAGAGGAAACTCCAAGATGAATTGGGGAGAACATGCAAACTCCACACATAGACCCATAGTGGACTTGAACCCTGATCCCAGTAGTATGAGGTGACAGTGCACACCACTCTTTCACCATGCTGCCCCTCTGCCAGCTCACTTCATGGCAAAACAAACACACTGAGCAAACTATAAAGTACAATCAGCTTTCCAGAGAGCTGAATGTGGTGCCTTATGGAAGTTATGTTCATAACAGTTGTGAAATTTGCATCTCAGTAACCTGAATGTTACTTTTGTGAGTCATGATGGGGCTCTGAAGAACAGGTCTTTGCTTCCATTCAGGAATGGAATGATTGAATCACTGATAACCTCTCAAGAGATTACTGTTTTTTAATATTTATTTTCATGAATAATGTAGAATACTGTAATTAGGATTATGCATGACTAGGACAGCCAGTGGCCAAAAAGATCTGCTGTGTTTTGCTGAATTTTGAATCTATGGATATTGCATTTATTATTTATTTTCTTTGTTCCCTTCTTTTCATCTTCTCTGTCTCTATCAGCTGAAACATATCAGCATCCTCATATACATGCCTCTGGAGTGATATTTCACGTTTGGGGCCTTTCCTTGTAAGGTTATTTGGGGTCAAATGTGTCCCAAATCCACCATTGTGGATGTGTGCCAGACTATTTTAGCAAAGCAAATGGTAATTGCCAAATCCACAAGAGGACATAAAGCAGGCTGTAGATGCCTCCTAACTCTATGCAAACATAACCGTAGTATGCTAGTGCTATGATGTGCAAACAGAGCACAAAAATCCAAATCTGAGGCGGGGAATAATGCTAATACTCAGCAAACAGAAACGTATGGTGCTGTGCAGTTTGGAAAGTCAGGCAGAAAAAAAACATCATTGTACTTAAAGGGCTTGAGCTTCCCAGATGCATGGCTAGTCTGTCCCGAACGGATCTGTGAAAATGGTTTCTCATAACTGACTGCCACTCGAAACACCTGATGTGATATGTGTGAGATATAAATCCACATGTGGACAGATCCCTTTCTATCAGCATGGCTTAAAGTTCTCCTGATGCCTAGAGAGAGCTTTGCTATGATTACAGTCCCACTCTCGAACAGAGAACATTATAGACCCTTACCTGCATATAACAGCCAGTCGACACACTAGGCAATAAACATTATTACATTTTATTCTGTAGTTACCCTTTTGAATATTGCTTTATAAATCACAGTGTTCTGAACAGTGTTCTCCACTGGTACTCCACCAGATCTTCACCTGATGTTAGCTAAATACTTTTTCCAGAGCTGCTACATTTACATTTGCATTGATTTTTGCAGCAGACGCTTTTTGCCCAAAAGAGGAGTTAGCAAGTGACCGTGCGGGACCTGCAGTGGGACTCTCACCCACCTGCCGCCACCGATCCTTAACCTACCATCTGGGCAGAAAGAGAAGGAGCACTGCTAGTGTGCTAGTATGCTAGTGTGCTTACAGCGCCTCATAGAGACTGCGAGGGCCTGTGGGAATCTAAATATACATTTTTAAGACCAGTCACTGCAAATTGCACTTCAAGCTGTTAAATGTAAAAGATAAACTCAATAAAACACACATCTAACCAAAGCATGCAACTGCTGGTTTAACCTAAAGTAGTACACAGTACACAGAGATAATTGCAGTGGAAGGCCCTGTATGGGACATACCATGGGCATAGAGTTGGGCATGGACAGTATAGCCATATGCCTACCAAACATGTGTGTGCATGTTTAGGGGGGTGGGGGGTTCGGGGCTGACGTGGTCCCTACTAATGCTGAAACCAAACCTATGTCCTTGGGATAAAAAAAAAAAAACAGATGGCATACTGTAGGCAATCCAGAGGCAGAAATTCACCTGGCATCATGTCTTTCAACTGCAGCAACAATGACAAAAGTGGGGGAAAGCTGCACACCATGGTTTGGCTGTGCAATCTACATACACAGAGTGGGGGTGGCATTTGGATCCCCAGCCCTAAGAGGTACAGTGATTCCCAGGGAGCCATCATGCTGCACAGCTACTAGGAAATTAATACTGACAGGCTACGCAGAGGAATTTCATACTGTCTTTTCTTAAGGTAATTAGAAAACTGCTTGCAGGTAATTACCTTACAGAATGGGTCTGATGTTGGTTGTGCTTGGACAATAAACAGACACAGTCTTAATTCTCTCTTTTATGCTAAGAAATTAGGTTACTGTCCAGCTCTCTGCTACTAGTGGAGATGCATAAAGGGGGAGCTCTTTATTTGAATAATACTGAAAACAAACACAAACGCCACATTTCAATAAATCCCAAACTGAATCATGCTATTTTGATCTGAGTGCCTTCTTGAATAATAACTAGCAAGTGAGTCAATTCCCAGTCTTTTCCTAAACTATCACAGTTTTCTTACCCAGATTGTCAAATAACATAAACATATGACTTCTACAGTAATATCACTGTCACTATCTATAAGGAACGACACAGTCCACATGTTTGAACCAAAATAAAGAGAATGTAAAACTCCCTGTCACTCTTTAGGACATTCACAAACACACACCGCCCCCCCCAACACACACACACAGAAATCCACAAATTCATCGAAAATGTTTAGATATTCCTGCGAGAAGGACAAAAAAAACATAGTAAGCCACATTTTAAAAATTGGTTTGCTTTTTGTTCATGTATATCATAGAGGAATGTGTTTGGAACACCTCCTTTGAAGGATATTATTAAACATACCTCTGGGAAGCATTTGAGACCTAGTTATGTATATTGCTTCAAGGCTACAGTACATTCATTGTGTTATCTGAATTATATTCATATTGGAAAAAGCCAGCACCATAAAACAAGCAGATCCTAGTTTCATGTGGAAGGGAATAAAGTAGAGTGGAGAGGTAATATTTTATTAATTGCTTGGCATTTTCTGTCCTTTAAATTATAATGAGGAACAAATCACATGAAATCCAAGCGGAGGCCCGGAGATCTAATTAAAGTGCTGTCATTTGAGGCATCCCCTGACACCTCGAGGTATTGCTTGATCCCCAAAGAAATCCCGGAATTTGGAAGCCTGAAAGATAAGACTTGTTGTGGCAGTTCTCCCACCCGTCACTGTACATCAGAACCGCACGATCGCCTAGGCCTTACTAGCTGGGCCAAGACTCACTCTGCAGAGCCGACATTTATCATCATGCAGCCCTACTGAACAAGGTGTAAAAACAAAAATACGGCTGGACGTTAATGTTACGTCCAGCGTCGTCCGCTCCTCCCGTGAGCCACGCCCACCTCGTTAACCTCCCGGGATTACCCATTGTTTCCACCTGTGTGGCGTTGCCGCACGCCAGTCCTGTGCTTGTCTTGTGTACTTAGGTCTGCGTCTGCGTCTTTTCCGGCAGACGCGGCATTGACGTTGTGAATGTCGGTGTGTGCGTTCCCAATAAACCCTCGTTACCGAAAGGCTCGGTCTGCTGCAGGACTTTATGCTCTGGCGGTACCAGCCCGAGGTGCGACGGGACCCGGGGGCGCTGGAGCTGGCCAGCCGAGGTATCGATCTCCTCTCAGAGGAACGCCCGACTGGCCAACAATATCCACTCCTGCATCCACTCACTTAGCACGGAAACTCCTCCGCCAGCTTTGGGACCGGATCGGCGTAAGACCGGCGGAATTCGCCGCTCCAACGAGCGTGGCTTTGGGAGCCTGCTCGCTGGTCCCGGCCACGACGGAGCGAGGAGAGCTAGGGAGCTATCCCGGTGCCTGGGGGGAGGTCGCGGAGGACACACCACCTCCATTGGAGCGGTATAACTACCGGCCTACCCACATCGCCGGGAGATGGATAAGCGCGGTGGGAGACCCCGTCCCAAGGATCCCGAGGGCTCTTAAAGGGGCAGTGCCCGAGCGGCCGGTGCCGGACCTGCCGCCGCTGGCGCTGCCTGAAGTGGGCTGCGAGGCGCCTCCGCTGACTGATACGGCAACGCCCGAGGCCGCCCAGCCCGCTGCCAAGCACGCAGCCGCCGCTGCCCAGCCAGCTGCCAAGCACGCAGCCGCCGCTGCCCAGCCAGCTGCCACGCCCGCAGCTGCCGCTCCCGAGGCCGCCACGCCTGCGCCCTCACCTGCAGCTGCCGCTCCAGAGGCCGCCACGCCTGCGCCCTCGCCCGCAGCTGCCGCTCCAGAGGCCGCAGCTCCCGTGGCTGCTACGCCACGCCCCTCTTGGGACGCGCCCGGAGTGCATGCCTTTGGGGGGGGGTTGTGGCCCCCTCCGGACTGTCCCGCGGCCCTCCCAGTTTCTGATTGTCCTGCGGCCCTCCCAGTTCCTGATCGTCCCGCGGCCCCGCCCGCAGCCCCTCTTGACCAAGACTGTCCCGCGGCCCCGCCCACGGCCCCGCCCACGGCCCTCCCAGTCCCTGCTCGTCCTGCGGCCCCGCCTGTTCCTGTCTGGCCCGAGGCTGCAGCCACAGCGGCTCGGGACTTATCCAGCCTGGGACACTGTGTCCCCGAGGAGGTCCCGGACAACACCCTCGCTCCTCCCCTCGTGGCAGAAGAGGAGGAGCTCGAGTGGGACCCCTCGGGGATCCGGTTGCTGCATTCCCCGGATCCAGGAGGACACCCGGAGCAACCGCCGGTGCCCAGAAGAGGCAGGGACCCCCGTCGTGCATTGGCTGCCTGCGGGGCTTCCTGCTTGTGGTTGCCCACCTCTGCCGGGTTCCCCTCCGGTGCCTCGGTGCCGGTCCTCGGCCCCCCTCCGGGGATCCTCGTCAGCCGCCTCCGGGCCCCCCTGCTTCGCCTGGGTGTCGGACGGCGCCTTTGCGGGCTCCGGCTGGGCCTTCGCCGTCTCCGGCTTCCCCCTCCTGCCCGCCTGCGCCGGTGTTCCCTCTGGCTCCCTCCTGGGCCCCTCCGGGGGTCCCTCGGCCCGTCCCCATGGCCCCTGCGGGGCCGCCTCCGGTTCCTGGCTTCCCGCTGCCTGCGGCCCCTCTGGCCGCTGTCCGTCCCCTGCCGGGGGGCCTTCGGGCGCCTGGTAGTCTGTCCGTCCCTCTCCTGCCCGCTCCTCCTCCTTTTGTTCCACATTGTTGCTCCTTCCCAGCTCCCAGGAGGGAGGAAAAATGTGGACCAAATTGGGCAACGCTGCTATATATGCTTTGAAAATTTAGGCTATAAACTGATTCTGTGCTTTGGTCTATTCACTTCAACAATCGTTTGCATTTCTACTTAGCAAATTTCATTTTCATATATTATAAATATTGAATTAGATTATTAACTCTTATTCATAATTGTAATTTGCCTTCAGCCTAAGCATCATTCTTTCATATAGTTAATTATAAGCATCAGCCACCAACATTTCACATAAACAAATGTAAATCACAACTTGGACAAATCAAATGCTGTATTTAATTAGTTTTTTTCAAGGAATGCAGATAATTTCCTATTTATCAGAACAGAGCAAAACAATATGTGTGCACAATATTTGTTGTAAGCAAAACAATATATGAAAAAGTTCTACTAGTTGTTTCAAATATGTCGTTTTGCTGTGGTGTTGAAAAAAAAATCTGTAATAAACATTAATGCGGAAGGACCTTGTATCTGTAATTTAACAGCAATGTCTGCATCTGCTGACTATACAAAGTACACAAATGCAACTCTACACTACGGGCAACTTTAACCTCGCTCCATGTCTTTGGAACGAAGAGAACAAACCGGAATCCTGCATGACGCGGGGAAAACACACAAACAGGGCAACTCACAGAGCCATCAGCAGAGCTGTACACTAACTGCCCCTATTGTGTTTTATATATAATCTAAACTTAAAATCGCTCAGGAATGTGAGAATAGCTCTTCTGCCTGGGATTTTCACCTGAATAGTAATACTGTTATTCTACCATACAAGCTTTTCTACTAGGCTAGTAACCAAGAGCCTGAAATATCTTTGGCTAAAAGAAACACTGAACTGAAACTGGTTTAAAATTCATAAACTCCACTGCTGTGAATGCCTGACTAAGACAATCAGTGAGCAGTGAAATGTGATAATTGAGCTATCTGAGCAAACGGATTATAACTGACTGCTCTGGCACTGACAAGGCTGAGGGCAATAAGCGCGGCAGGGCACATGTAGCAGAGGGGGTGATAAACCTGAAGCAGTTGCCGCCACATTGCAGGGTAAAGTCACAAGGGAATCTACTGAGTTTACTTAGCACCAAATTACTTAACTTTAAACTTGTCTTCATCTTAATGAAGAGATGCTGAACACCATTCAAGATCCTTGTTAGATTTTGCAAAGCTTCGTTATGAAGGAAGTTTAGAGCCAAAATGTAAATCCTTCATCCAGGCATTTGTATTTGTTTTTGCAAAAACACATTTATGCCAATTAATCTAAATGCCCCCTAAATAAATAAAAGGCTTTCATTTTGAAAATTTAAAGGTTCACTTCTATCCAAACGCTAAATGCATTGTTTTCTCAATGAATGCCAAGGCTTAATGTATAATGTTCTGCATCAATCTGCAGTGAGGATTGCACTGTGTGTTATTATGTGACCATAAAGGGCTGGTATCAGCCACTGCTGAATCACATGTAGCCTGCAGACACGGGGTCAGGAGGTCGCTACCTCTGCAGCGTTGAGGTCACGCCCACTGACAATTCTCATCAAGGATTTCTCTCTCCTGAAGTGGTTGGCAGTGTTAATGAGTTGCATAGGGAAACAGTTTTCCACCTCCTTGGTCTGTAACAGACTGGCCAAGAGATGGATGAATGTTGTGATTACGGGTGCACAGAACGGCGAGAGAGGGAGTTCCAGGCAAGTGATCGGGAAACAGGGTTTATTTGCGGCCAACGAGGGACTGGAGGGGGGCCCGAGGACCGGCACCGGAGGGGAAGCCGGCGGCGACGAGCAGGAGGGGGGAGCCGGAGACGGGGAAGGCACCGCCGGAGCCTGGAACGGTGATCTCCGACGCCCAGGCAGAGCAGGGGGACCCGGAGGCGACCGAGGAGGGGCAGGAGGGGGACCCGAGGACTGGCACCGAGGTACCGGAGGGGAACCCGGCGGTGACCGACGACCAAGGGCCGGGCGACCCGTAGGCAGCCACCGGGCGACGGCCAAGGGCCGCACGAGTGCGGCAGAGGGCGGGACTGGGGGGACCCGGACCCTCCTCTTGTGCCCCTTCCGGGACACGGAGAGGCGGGGACCCCTTTGGTCTCCGTCTCTCTGGGGCTTGGTTGGTCATGCCGGGTGTCCTCCAGGATCCGGGGAATGCAGCCATTGAATCCCCGAGGGGTCCCACTCGAGCTCCTCCCCTTCTGCATCGAGCAGAGGAGCGAGGTCATTGTCCGGGACCCCCTCGGGGCCACAGTGTCCCGGGCTGGACACTTCCCGGGGGGCTGTGGCTGCATCCTTGGGTGGAATGGGCCCAGGCGAGGCCGTGGGCCCAACGGGAACAGGCAGGGCTGCGGGCGGGGCCGCGGGACGAGCAGGGATTGGCAGGGCCGCGGGATGAGCAGGGACTGGCTGGGCCGCGGGATGAGCAGGAACTGGCAGGGCCGCGGGCTGGGCCACGGGAGGAGCCGGAACTGGCAGGGCCGTGGGAGGAGCCGAAACTGGCAGGGCCGCGGACAACACCCCCCCAAAGGGAGGGCATGGCGCAGCAGCCACGGGATCCCCAGGAGAAGCCGCGAGCGAGGGCGCAGGCGTGGCAGCCCCAGGAGCGGCGGGCGAGGGCGCAGGCGTGGCGGCCCAGGAGTGACGGCTGTGGGCGAGGGCACAGGCGTGGCGGCCCCAGGAGCGGCGGCTGCGGGCGAGGGCACAGGCGTGGCGGCCTCAGGAGCGGCTGCGAGGGGGGCAGCCCCAGGAGTGGCTGTGGCAGCTGCGAGGGGGGCAGCCCCAGGAGCGGCTGCGGCAGCTGCGTGCTGAGCAGCGGGCTCGGCTGCGTGCTGGGCAGTGGGCTCGGCCGCGTGCTGGGCAGCTGGCTCGACTGCGTGCTCGGCTGCGCGTTTGTCAGCTCGTTTAGCAGCCGGCTGGGCAGCGGCGGCTGCATGCTTGGCAGCAGGCGGCTGGGGAGCTGCGGCTGCGTGATGGGGAGCCTCTGGTAACGCAGCAACGGGCTGCGGAGGCGCTTCACAGCCTGCTTCGGGCATCCCCAGTGGCGGCAGGTCCCGCGCTGCGCGTGCGGGCACTGCCCCTTTAAGAGCCCTTCGGAGCCGAGGGACCGGGTCGCTTACTGGGCTGACCCACCCCTTAGCAAGCCGCTCTGGCCTGAAGGGGCATGTCTCCCACGGAAGCTTCCGCTCACCGTGTACGTAGTCCCAGACGTCGTCGGCCCCAACCCAGGTAAGCGGGGAGTCCCCGCGCTCTTTTTCGCTCTCCCTGGACGGGAGTAGCGTGCAGGCGACCAGAGCGAACGTGGGAGTAGCCGACCTCCGTTCGTCGGCTATCCTCCGCTCTTTTAGCCGCTGGTGTAGGATCCGGAGGTAGCGGCGCACCAGCTGCAGTGGGTACTGCTGTCCTGGAGGGTGCTCCTCCTCCAGGAGCTCCCGGCCTGGGTAGCCAGCTCCAGGGCCAACGGGTCCTCCTGCACCTCCGGTTGTGCGAGCGAGGACACGCAGACATGCAGCAGTTCCCGCCGATGGCGTCTTTCCTGCTGCTGCGTGTCGTTCAGGAGACGCTGCATTCTGTTGTGATCGCGGGTGCACAGAACGGCGAGAGAGGGAGTTCCAGGCAAGTGATCGGGAAACAGGATTTATTTGCACACCACAACAACATAACCAACGTCAATGCCGCGTCTGCCGGAAGAGACGCAGACGCAGACCTAAATACACGAGACAAAGTATGAGACTGTCGTGGGGCGGCGCCACACAGGTGGAAACAATGGGCAATCACAGGAGGTAACGAGGTGGGCGTGGCACACGAGAGGGGACGACGTCGCTGGACGTAACAATGAAAAGTACCACGGGCTAAATTCTATCTGTCCTGGTAACACAAAACCTAAACATGCATTATTTTACCATACAAGAAATAAATACCATCCATCCATCCATCCATCATCTTCCGCTTATCCGAGGTCGGGTCGCGGGGGCAGCAGTCTCAGCAGGGA
>JABFEA020000138.1:26335483-26349185 GCA_019775915.2 Cyphomyrus plagiostoma | reverse complement strand
AAGGCAGTTCTGAAGGCGAAAGGGGGTCAAACACCGTATTAGTATGATGTTCCTAATAATCCTTTAGGTGAGTGTATGTATTCAGCTAGTGTAAACATGCACGATGCTATGACAGTGAATGCGAGACTGAGACTGAATCGTACCAGGTTGGACACACTTGTGCCTTCAGAACTGCCTTAATTTCCCCGTGTGTACAAGTTATCTTAGGTCGCAGTTCACAGTTTGACTTCTGAGATTCAGATCGAGTTCTAGGTATTTTTTTTCGTACTGGTTGGTTCAACTCTTAAGAAATTTGAATTCTAATGAGTTCGAGAACTGAGGTACCACTGTAGTTGGAACACACCCTCCAGGCCCCCTGCTTGAAGAGGCGGAACGCCACCCTGGTCTGCCAATCCAGAAGCACTGCCCTCAATGTCCACATGTTGCTGCAGATGCGTGTCAAACAGCACAGCCGTGCAACATCTAGAGCCTTGAGGAACTTGGATCTTGGCATCCTCTGCCCAAGAGATAGGGGAGTTCACCCCCAAGTCCCCAGACTCTGCTTCCTCATTGGAAGGCGTGTCAGTGGGATTGAGGAGGTCTTCAAAGTATTCCTTCCACCGTCACTCTAGCAAACCAAATCCAATGATGGCATGCAGGGAGCTAAAGTACAGTAGAAACAGATTTATTTATCATCCAAGGCATTCCCCCTCTATCAACACCTGCCTCCATACACGTTTCACCATGTAGTACTTTTATACACTCAATGGCCACTTTATTAGGTACACCTTACTAGTACCAGGTTGGACCCACTTGTGCCTTCAGAACTGCCTTAATTCTTTGAGGCATAGATCCAAAAAGGTGTTTGAAACGTTCGAGCTCTGTCTGCAGAGCTACAAAAGAGTCCATGGTGACATGATAGCATCACGTGGTGGCTTCAGATTTGCCAGCTGCACCTATGGTTGTGGATCTCCTGTTCCACCACATCCCATAGGTGCTCTATGGGATTGAGATCTGGTGACTGTGGAGGCCATTTGAGTATAGTGAACTCATCTTTATGTTCAATAAACCAATCTGAGATGATATAAGCTTTCTGATGTGGTGGGAAGCCATTAGAAGCTGGGTACACTGTAGTCATAAAGGGATGGACATGGTCAGCATCAATACTTGGGTAGGCTATGCCATTTAAAAGACACTCAGTTAGTATTAATTGGCCCAAAATCTGCCAAGACAATATCCCTGACATCATTATACCACTGCCACCACCATTCTGAATTGCTGATAAAAACCAGGATGGACACATGCTTTCCTGTTATGTCAAATTCTAACAGTACCATATGAATTCGAGACTCATCTGACTATGGGTGTATTGGCGAATATGGTGGTAGTGGAGATAGTGCTATTGCTCAGCAACCAGAGGGTTGCTGGTTTGAGCCGCGGTTTCTCCTGATCCCATCAAAGTGTCCTTGAGCAAAACACTGAACCCCAATTTGCTCCTGGTGTGCCTTGCATGGCAGCCTCCGCCACTGATGGGTGAATGTGAGGCATAAATTGTACAGCGCTTTGAGTGCTTGTAGGAGTAGAAAAGTGCTGTATAAATGCAGTCCATTTACCATCTGACCAGGCAATATTCTATGTTTTGGTGAGCCTCTTGCCCACAGTAACCTCATTTTCCTGATCTTAGCAGACAGTGACACTCAGTGTGGTCTTCTGCTGCGGTAGCCCATCTGCGTCAAGGTTCAACACGTGTGTTCAAAGATTCTATCTTGCATACCTTGGTTGAAACAACTGGTCATTTGAGTTACCATTGCCTTTCTATCAACTTGAACCAATCTGGCCATTCTTCTCTGATCTCTGCCATTAATAAGGCATTTTCGCCTAGAGAACTACTGCTCAGTGGATGTGCTTTTTCTGTATGCCCTAGAGATGATTGTGCATGAAAATCCCTGAAAGTCAGTTTCTGAAATACTCATACTGATCCCTCTGGAACAAAAATCATGCCAAGTTCAAAGCCACTTAAATCGCCTTTCTTCCCTATTCTTTCTTCCCTATTCTTTCTTCCCTATTCAAAGCCACTTAAATCACCTTTCTTCCCTATTCTGGTGTTTGGTGTGAACATTAAAGGAAGCTTCTGACCAGTGTCAGCATGATTTCATATATTGGGCTGCAGACATTTGATTAGCTGATTAGATATTTGCTTTAACCAGCAGTTGAACACATGTATGTAATAAAGTGGCCAGTTATTATATATACATGCTTAACTTTGTGGGAACAGTTTAGGGATGGCCCCTTCCTGTTCCAACATGACTGTGCACCAGTGCACAAAGTAAGGTCCATAAGGATCAAATCTGAATAACCTGCACAGAACCCTGACCTCAACCCGATTGAACATCTTTGGGATGAATTACAGCGGAGACTGCGAGCCAGGCTTTCTCATCCAACATCAGTGCCTGACCAAACAAATGCTCTCCTGGAAGAATGGTCAAAAGCATAAGCACACTCCTAAACCAAGTGGACAGCCTTCCCAGAAGAGTTCAAGCTGTTATAACTTTAAAGGGCAGGCCAACTCCATATTAAAGCCTTTGTATTAAGAATGGGATGTCATTCAATGATTCTAAGCTTTATTGTCATATATACAGTAGAAAAGTACTTTTCTCTGTGCAATGAAATGCTTTCTTTGCTGTCCACACAAAAATGCAGAGGTACAATATAACAGAAAAAAAATACTTTTAAGTGTAATGTGCAAAAGAGCTTAATGTGCTAAAAAATACAGTATGAGGTAGTGTGGCATGATATGGTAGTATGATGTCCATTATTCATACTCCTGTCAGCTGTTAAGGAGTCTGATGGCAGTGGGGGAGAAGGAGTTGTTAAGTCAGGAGGTTCTGGATTTCACAGAAGTCCGTCCTTAGGGCAGAAGTGTGAAGTCTGTGTTGGGGGTGTGTGGGGTCTTTGAGGATGGAGGCAGCTCTCCTCTGGATTCTGCGGTGGTAGCTGCTCTGCAAAGAGCATGTATTCAACAGATGACCGTGTTGAAGGCAGAGCTGTAATCGACAAAGGGTATCCTAATGTAGCAATCTTTCTTTTCCCGGTGGGAGAGGGAATAGTGAAGGGCAACAGCAATGGTGTCTGATGTGGACCTGTTGGGCTGGTAGGCATACTGCAGGGAGTCCAGAGGGTCTGGGATGTTGCTCTGGATGTGGGCCAGCACCACTCTCTCAAAACACTTTGCGATGAATGGAGTGAGTGCAAGTGGTCTGTGGTCATTTATGCTGCTGGCTGTGTTTTTCTTGGGGAGGGGGACAATGGTTGTGGCCTAGAAGCAGGAGGGAACAGTGCTCATGCTGAAGGAAAGGTTGAAGATTGGGGTGAGAACATCAGTCAACTTGTTGTATATGCTTGCCCTGGTCATTTAAGTTCATGTGTGTGTAAAAGCAGCTGTCCCAACACTTTTGGCAATATAGTATATGTACTAGCCCTTGCCTTGGTCCTCTGTCAGCGGCTGTCATTGTTGTATGTATTGCTTTGTTTTGGCTTCTGTGTTGCTGTCACTTTTCCCCCTTGCTGTTCCCTGTGTGTTTCTTTGTTTCCTCATGTTTGCTTTCGCTTTGGTTAAGTTCTTGTTCATTGCCCTACCTGTGTTTGGATCCCTCATGGTCCCTTTTTGTTGGAGTTCAGTTTTGATAAAGTCCCCCATGTTTGTGAACTGCCAAGTGGATCATTTTTTGTCACATCCTGAGGTGTCACACTACATAAACGTGTATTAGCCACATACACCATATGCACATGTAGAATACGTAAAAGTGAAAAAAAGTTTTTATAGTGACTGATGCATGTAACAAAGGTGCAACTGTTTTCCAATGGATATTTATTTTGAGAAGGTAATGCAACATTTATGAAGGTAATGCAATTATGCTGATTGACTTACAGTGACAGCAATGAGACATCTGAAGCTACAGCCAGCCAGTAGCTCTCAGAACTAGACACAGCTCATCTTAAACTCAGCAAAGTGTCTGGTTACACAGCAGACTGTGCCAGTGTAAATTATGGAAGACACAAGTGCTTTTCAGAAGCTTACACTGGCTCAAAACAACATTCTGCTAACTGCCTTGGTCATGTATTGCACAATACATCCAAATATGCTGTAGTTTTATCAATTAATGTTGAAATGATAGTGCTGAAGGTCTATAGGCAGCATGACAGCACAGCTGAAAGAATTCTGTGGATTTCTGGAAATGGAAGGCTGCAATCTTTTGTTTCATACTGTGACAGACTGAGTAAATTCAGTTATTGACTCGTTTCAGAGTATGGATGCAGTACCAGTAGTTGAATAAGTTGAAAAGAATGTTAAAGGTGCGATAGCTAGTTATCTATTGGGTTTAACAATATTATAGCTTACAACCAGGGGCGTCAGATGGGCATAGTTACCCTGACAGATTCAGGTCCAGTGTTTGACAGGGGCCCTTGAATATGTAAAATTATACATAATATTTGGCGGGGAGTGGGGGCCAAGGTGACATTTGAATATTGCTGCAGAAATTGAGTTTGAATTTGAATTGAATTTGACTAGGCAACATTTTTCCAGTCTTCCACTGTCCAATTTTGCTGAGCTTGTGTTCAAAATGGCTTGGAATGCTGCAGCATTAAGAACTAAGGGGCCATGCCCAACCCCTGAAAGACAACCCCACACCATAACCTCCCCCCCCCCCCCCCCAAACTTTATGCAGTCAGGTAAGTACCATTCTCCTGGCAACTGCCAAACCCAGACTCGTCCATCAGATTGCCAGACAGAGAAGCATGATTCATTACTTCAGAGAACACGTCTCCACTGCCCTAGAGTCCAGTGGCAGTGTGCTTTACACCACTGCATCTGGCCCTTTGCATTGCACATGATGATGTAAGGCTTGGATGCAGCTGCTCGGCTATGGAAACCCATTCAGTGAAGTTCTTTACGCAAGGCCACATGAAATGGAGATCTGTAGCTATTGATGCTACGGACAGTTGGTGACTTCTGCACACTGCGCGCCTCAGCATGCATTATCCCTGCTCTATGATTTCATGTGGCCGGCCACTTTGTGGCTGTTGTTTCCAATTGCTTCCACTTTGCTATAATACCCCTAACAGTGGACCATGGAATATTTATTAGCAAGGAAATTTTGCGAATGGACTTATTGCACAGAGGGCACCCTATCACAGTACCACACTTGATTTCACTGAGCTCCTGAGAGTGACCCATTCTTTCACAAATGTTTGTGGGAGCAGTCCGTAAGTATTGGTGCTTTATTTTATAAACCTGTGGTTATGGAAGAGATTGGAACACCTGAATTCAATGATTTTGAGGGGTGTGCCAGTACTTCGGTAATATAGTGTATACTGTATGCAGATAACAACGGCTAGAAAAGAAATAGGTGAGGGTAGTTAATAAAAGATTATTTGAAGGATTCTGTTACATACGCGTCCAAAAAACATGTCACGTTTGGGAGATATTAAGGGGATAGTGCGTGGGAAGAGGAGAGCTGTTTTTTTGGAAAAAAATTAATGAACAGCTATGGTTTACAACCTGTCTTGTGTCTTCCTTATAAGGCGATAAATTCATATATGCAAATTAGGTCTACACTGATTGGTCTGTGAAAGCACAGTGGGAGTCTTCAACCCATTGACCTGCGGTCTCAGACAAAAAGGAGTATAGCCGATTTGTTATGTGAAGGAGCAGATAGACCTGAGTTTTTTGTTCTGTATTAGATATTTCTGAAGTTGCTTGGACAGCTTACTGTGGAAGATATAGTAGCTGAGTTTCTTGTAATGGCAGATTTGTCAGATAGGAATAAACTTCCCCCTGGCAGATTAACATGCGATGTATATTGTGACATTGGAAAGGGCTCACATACAATAGTCACATAGTTAAAGTATAAAATGTAAGAAAGATTTAAAAATAACTTAAAAATACTAAACATTTCACATTTTTAATTAGACTAACACGTGCTAGCATGTGCAGCATATTAGCCTCAGTAACACACAGATTTCTAACTACAGACAAGGGACATGTTCTTATTTATTTAATCATTCATTTGTTTATTACAAGGTTGGGGGGGAGGTTCTACCAATATTGGGGAGCTGCATCCCCTGTCCCCCCTATTTCCGATGCCCGTCTACACAATTTCCGTTCACACATTCATGGGTCTTATGGGGGGGGGGAAGCCACAATGTAACATAAATAATCCACACACACACACACACACAAAGACAGAGCTCTGTAATTATATCTTTGTGTGGACTCTCCATTCATTTCTATGAAAGTCTATTCCCAACATAATTACCTTAACCCCTACCCAGCCCTAATCTTAACCATAAGTAACCAAACAAAATACAAGACTTTTGGCATTTTTATTTTTTTGAGTGTATTCACAGAATACAAATGGTCCCCACAACATATAAAAAAACAGGTTTTTGTTACGTTGTGGGAGACAAAGACCCCATTGGTTGTGTTGCTAAAGTAAATGCATATTAATGTAAATAGCCATCAATAAATAATATGTCTTTGGATATTTCCAAGCATGTTAACATATAAGTGATATTCCTGTTGTTGCAACTAGTGGTAATCATGTATGAGGTAGTAAGTTATATTCTGTTCCTGTGTGGTCTTGATTCCTTTGATAGATAGACTTTTTACAGTGACTACAGCCAGCAATTTGTAATTCTCATGCTATAAGTCTATTTCTTGCACAAGGCAGTCAGCCTGTTTCATCTTCTGGCCACTGAATGCATATTACAATGGCACACAATGTACAAGGCAGTACATACGTATAGCAATATCTACCCTGAGTATTATATGTTTTTTTTTTTCTGGGAAAGTGTATGGTCTCTGACCCACTGCTAGGTGTTTACTGTGCCTCAGGAGTCAGATAAACACATGTAACAATTCACCATTTATTTATAGATAGGGGAAAACTTGTTGGTGAAACTCATATGGAAATCGGGTCTACCTAAGAGAAAACAGAGGGCTGGAAACGTGTTCTAGTCTTTCTGAGGACCTGTACAGAAAACATTAAACATTAATAACTGAAAACAGTTGAATGAAGGAGCTGGTCACCTGGCTTTGCTGCTCCAAAGTCCACATCCCCTTCTCCAGGTCTCACCACTTTGTTTACCAAGTTCACTGACAGCAGTCAAGCTTTGTTGGACTTGAGAAGCCCATTCATTTGCCCAAGGATGCTAAATGCTAAATGCCGTTAAAATTTAGTGGAGAGGCTGAGCATAAGGCTTATACAACAGATGGTCTGGCCAGGCCATGTCCCCCATGGGGTCATAAATCTCAAAAAGCTCCCAAAACAACCTCAAGTAAGGCAACTGGGCAAGAAAAACAACAAAACAGTTTTATTTCATAAAGAAATTCAGTATTAGAGGCCTACAGAGAAATGCATTTCCAGAAATTCAACACTGCTGAATGTTTTAGTTATACAGTCTATGTCTAATGTGATTTTTGTGGCACTGCTATCTGATCATAGTTTTACATTCAGCTGTTTATACAGTGAGTCTGCTTCTTCTGGCAGAGAGCCCAAAGCAGCAGCATTCTGTTCCTGTGGAAGTGATCTCCCCATCAAAGGCACATATAAGGACATACAGTATGAGCTCACCGGAACACTAACTGTCCATCTTTTTTTGGTTGTTGCTTTCAAATCTTCTTCTTCATCTTCTTCTTCTTCTTCCAGCACTGTGACCCTCCACCTCTGGTGTTTTGTTCATGACAGTTAGCTCTCTCTCTCCAAAGTTTAAAATTGGTGTCTCAGAGTCACCCATGGTGTGTATGATTGCGTGATGGATTGCTTTGCCTTTGGCTTCCTTCTATAGGTTTCAGGCTCTCTGAAGAGAGATGGATGGGTTGTGGGCAGGAGATTGATGGATAACTCTGAGAGCCTAACACTTGAGGAAAACAATCACTTCTCAGAGCTTGAAGCTACTTTTAAGTACCATTTGCATTAAATTACAATTCCATTACATCAGCAGTTTAAGAGCAGCAGCCAGATATGCTGAATGTACGTGCGATGTCAGAAATAAGTGTATAGCCTTGGTACAGATTTGTTCCCCAAGCTACAAACAACATTAATGTAGCCCAAAAGGTATAAAAATGTTTGTCCAAGTCCAGTGACAAGTATTTGTACCCAAAAGGTACTTTTTTCCCTGACAGTGTAGCATTTCATAAAACTGTCTTTTTCCAGCATAACCCAAATTTTATTTTGTTAACTTGATTAAAACCCTGCCAACTACCAACCTTGAGGTATAGGTCAGAGTTTGTGTAGTGAGGACAGTAGGCTTTACAAGAATATGGAGTTTGAGAGGACAAAGCAGGGGAGAGGAAGTGTGACAACAAAAAAGGCAGAATCTCTGCACCCGCTTGGCTCAGAGCTGGCAGGGGACCGGTAAGCCAGGGTGTGCTTTTCCCCAAGTCTCCTTCTGAAAGCTAATGGCAGGTTCCCTACATCCCAACCTGGCCTAATCATCTCCTACAACCACAGCCCTTCTTCCCCTTCCTTCCTCTCCATGAAAGAGTCAGCTCTGGAGAGTGTTCTCACTGACATTTATGGCGGAATAAAGGTCACGGCGCCTGTCGAAGCACATGCTGAGTCTCCATTACTGCCCACGATCTCCGGCATGACAAATACTGGAGATGGAGCACGCCACTCAGATCTGAGAGAACAATAGCCCCCGCTCTGCCTGCTAATGGTGTTTTTATAGGACGCTCACCCCACTTTCATTCCCTCTGTCCAGTCCTTTCATCTGAGCAAATCCCCCAAATAGCATCTCCATTTATTCTTGTCCGTATCCTTTTATTGGCGTTAAAATACACTGAAAATATATTTAGAGCATTCAAACAGATTCTGATTATTGTTGTCATTGTGTCATGTCCTGCACGCCTGACCCTCCTGTCTCCTCCCTCACGTGACCCTGATGAGCCATGCCTGTTGGCTTTTGCCCCTCGTTAGTCTTTGTATATAAGTCCTTGTTTATCTCATGAGCTCCAGTCCGGTCATTTGAACTCTCATGTTCCTTGTGCCCTTCCTTCCTCCCATTCTGATCCTTCACAATCTTGTTTATTCCCAGTCTAGATTCTGTGAGTTCAATAAACTTCCTTTTTGTTTCGCCACAACGCCAGCCCTCAAGACATTTGTCCCTCAGGTCGTGACAGAATGACCTGGACTCTGTAAATTGCCTACTGCTTTCCCTGGGAGCCTCTTGCACTCTGCATCTCTGCCTGCATGCTTTTCCCTGCACTCAGCCTCCTCCCAGTGTCCCAGCCTCATGTCCCCACTCTGCAATGATTTATTGACAACTCGCTCATCAACCCGCTGAGTGACAGTGACTTGGAGGAGCCTGAAGAAGAGGAGGACCTTAGTAAGTCTGCCATCGTGTGGGTCACCCCACTCATATGGATGCCATACTGGGCTCACTGGATCATCAAGGACAACCTACCCAAGTTGATTCCTCCAAAGCCCCGCATTCCCGACAAGAGCTAGTTCACTGCTTGTGAAGTCATTCAGTTTGCTGCTTCTCCACAACATGAAACCATTCAACGCACCAGCTCTCTTTAGCTCACCACCGCTCTGCCGACCATTTCCCTGGAGCTGCCCGCAGATCTGCCCACTGATTCCTCAAAGCTCACTGCAGCTCCGCCTGCTGGCTCCCCACAACTCGCTCTCCCCCTGCTGGCTCCCCATAACTCGCTCTCCCCCTGCTGGCTCCCCACAACTCGCTCTCCCCCTGCTGGCTCCCCACAACTCGCTGCAGCTCTACCCACACAATTTCCAGTCACAAGAATAAGAAGCAGAGGAAGCAGGCTGTGCCCATAGCTACCACCTGACCAGACCCGGTGTCTCTGGGGCCCCGAGTCTGGCCCAGGAGGGGCTGCTGCTGTGCAACCAGCGTCTGGCTCAGGTGAGGCTGCTACCGTGTCTCCAAAGCCTGATCCTGGACAGACCGCCGCCTTGCCTCTGGTAGCCATCTTCACCTCTATTGCTTGAGCCTCAGAGCCCATCTGCACCTTGGCTGCACACCACCCAAGCCCAGCCCAGAATTGACCGACCCCGAATCTCCCCAGAATTGTGGGAGGCATACTGGTCATCTCCAAAAGGGCCCTCCTTACTAAACCAAAGGGTGAACCTTCATCTCATTTATACATCCGATACTTTGGCAAAAAACTGTCCATAACCAGCTTTTTTTGGAAATCAGAACGCTGACATCCAAATCAATTGAATTGTGAAAAAAAACTGTTTACTGTAGGTATACTGGCTTACAAATAATAATGTTAATGTTCTCGGTTAATGTCCAGGATTTTAATTATAAGTTTCACTACGTAGGTGAAAATGCACCAAATGTGGGCATTCATTTTGAACATGTGACACATATTTGGCA
Source organism: Cyphomyrus plagiostoma (assembly GCA_019775915.2). Lineage (NCBI taxonomy): Eukaryota > Metazoa > Chordata > Actinopteri > Osteoglossiformes > Mormyridae > Cyphomyrus > Cyphomyrus plagiostoma. Next base: position 26,338,799 of record JABFEA020000138.1, on the reverse strand, counting down.
CCTCCTTTGACCTGTAATGGATACCGCAGGTAGCTGACTGTAGAGGTAAGACAGACCAGTCGGAAGCAGGGGAATTAGGCCCATGTGTGATACACTTTATTATGGAGCAACAAAAAAACCCAATCAAAAGGAATACACCCCTGTGATCGGGCCCATGACAGCAGTGGCAGTCATCAAGGGGACTCACTTTGGGGACAGGAAAAAACCCACAGCTAGCATTTCTTTTCCTCCTTCCCTCACCTCTCCTCACAGTTCCCCATTTAAGAGGCCTGAAAGGAGTTCCAGTCAGGAGGCCTTGGGATCATTACCCAGTAATGCCGCACCCAGTTTTTAGTTGCTGGCTCAGGTTGCACACCTCTGCATTCAGGCCACCACACTGACACAGCTAGATCCAGTTGAAAAGCACATGGGCCTACCGCTCACATGAAAACAAAGTTGTTACTTAACCTGTTGCAACTTGTTTGTCTCTGCTGCTGATGTGCTGCCTCCTGAAAGTTGAATGCAAATACTGATCTGCAAAAGAATGCAGATCTTTTATGATGACACATAAAGGACAAAGTTTCCACTCTGCAGATTTAATGAAGCCTTCTGTGACTACAGCCACTTGTTTGTGCTTTCTAGACAGTAACTGACTAAGATAACAAAGATTTTTTTCACTCTGTTTCATCACTAACATTATTCAGATGGCCCCTACATCTTAAGTCAGGCCATTTCAGAAAGTTAACTTGATTTTTTTTCATCCATGAACCCTTAGAGAATTACTGAGAGAAAAGCATTGATTTTTTTTAATGGACACATCAAACACTTCCTCTGGGGAAGACTACCTTGCATTCCATTCCCCAAAACTGGAAAGCTTTTATCAGAACTAACAACCATAGGTCATATCAAGTGGGCCATATTTTCAGGAACACTCAATTGTAGAATATAAGTGTCACAGGGTAACAAAGCTTTTTTCAATGTGGTCTTCCCTTTAAATATGTGACCGCCACATGAATCAGATCCCATGTCGATCAGTCGACTCAGCCTGTCATAGTCATGATACTCAAGAACGCGACAAGGTTGAGGGGCACATATCATGGTCACTTTCGGTTATCAATTGAGGAACCATTGTTGATTTTGTTGTCAGACAGAGTCAGAAACAGCTACAGAATACATAGTGCTTCACAGAGCAACCCTGTATACAATGATGTGCTTAACCATTGGTAAAAGCCATGAATATTCACTCAATTACTAGTTTATCGCGTACTCCTGCATGTTAATGCAAACAGCTTGCATCTCCAAGTAAGCCGCGTGGCCGTAGCTGAATACATGCAACACACAGCCAGGGTCAAGCTGTTCAGTCACCATTTGGCTAAGCTGTATGATGTAAGTGATTTTGAACATGATGTGACTGTTGGCGCCAGATGCGGGGACTCCAGCATCTCCTTCCTGAGATTTTCTCACATTACAGTGAATACAGTATATAGATAATGGAGTGATAAACAAAAATATCCAGTCAGGGGCATCACTGTGGGGCAAAAACAGCTTTTCGAGCTCATTAACAAAAAGACCACATGTGCAAGAAGTGCAATTTAGAACAACAATGGTGAATGGCTAGCTGTCCCTATTAAAGAGGCTGCTGAGTGCACACCAATAGGACACTGTACGTGTGTGTGCATGTGCTGATATCGATATTTAATAATCATGGAACCGTTGCATGTCTTTGGAAGAAAGCTAATGTGGGGAGAACATGCAAACACATTCACATAAACCTGGATGCCTTTATTATCATTGTACAGCAATGGTTCGGCTTTGAGAGAAGGATCAGATATTTTTCTGGTGGCCCTGGTGCCCTTCTGTGGGTTGTGGTCTGAACAAACTGCTTCTGTGTGAAAGCGACACTCAATCCTCCATGAAACTATACGTTCTAAAGCACAGCATTACACTTTCATATTGAGTGCAGTTTTGAAATTAAGTACTTGAAGCTGCATCATCATGTCATCAGAAGACTCTGTTGCGAGTGCTCCATCATTTAATGGGATAATACTGAAATCATACACTTTGTAGTACATGATTTTACATTTAAAGTTTATGAGAATTATGAAATGCATGCGGATACCAGCACATTCTCCAGCATAAGATTCCAACTTTTTACATATGGAACGTGTTCAATATACAGCTGTGGATAAGAAATGAGAGACCACTCCACACACACACACACACACACACACACACACACCTAAGACAGCAGTACCCAAGAGCAAGGAGAAGCAGGAAACATTGGGGACAACCAAAAACCAGCCAGGTAGAGCTGGGAAGAGACTTTCTAATGGCAGAGGTGACCATCAGCTTATCCAACAGTGCCTCATGAATTGGAGGATGACACCAAGTGACCTTCAAAAGAAATGGGACATATTAATTGAAGGTGTAAAGTGCACTGCTAGGACAGTTTGTATCAGGCTCCTAGAAGCAGGACTGAACAATAAAGCAAGGAAGAAGCTCTTCATTAATGAAAAACATAGTAGAACCAAGCTGCATCTTGTGAAAAAAAAAAAAAAAGTATTATTCACAGACACACAACTATAAATTGAGAAATGCCTTGTGGCAGGACGACCGGCAGAGGAGCAGACAAAGAGAGCCCAAGTAGTTGTAGACGGAATAATATCCTTTATTTTATTTCTCTTCTTTTCCCTTTTCTAAAAAAAATGCTAACACATACGGTGACAAGGGGGATATGAGTAGCCAGACTATGCTTAAGAGCCCTGGCTCACAACAGCAGAGAGAGATGCACCAACCCAACAACCTTCCACTACCACTCCTCTCAAATACTGAGGCACTGGGGCCTAATACTGACCAAGACGAACTGTAACCCCTCCCCCAGGTTAGCCCCATTAAGCAAAATAATCAATTAACTAAATAACAGCAAAAATCAAACAAAACAACAAATCAAACAAGCAAACAAATCATACCAAGACATACAAAATAATTATGTTACATGAAAAATACATTATAGTGTTATTAGAAACAGCAGAAGGACAAACACACAAAACACCCCCGTCACATTGGGCTTTACCCCTGGCCCTGTGGGAAACCCCTCTATTTACATGAGTGGGACCAGTCCCTCGGTTTCGCGTCCAAAACCAGGAAGTAAGCAGCCACAGTTTGATATCGGTAAGCTAAACAGAATATGAAAAAATGTTTCAGCATTTTTACCAATAAATGTGAATGATCTTGAAACAGCCAGTGTGTAAGTTGCATCCCTTGATACCATTAAAAGTTAACACAGATGAAGATGAGAAAAAAAAAGAGTTTTGGATGTATAATTGACAAGTGTTTG
>JABFEA020000138.1:26303749-26321228 GCA_019775915.2 Cyphomyrus plagiostoma | reverse complement strand
GACCCAGGCGGAGACCAGAACCCAGGTCCCAGAGGTGTGAGGCAACAGTGCTAACCACTGCACCACCATGCCACCCCACGACCTACATCCAATAGTTAATAAATAATATTTTCAAATGATAACAGAAAAATGTCTTAGTCACTGAAAGTTAACTTAATATAATTTACTGTGTAATAGTTCTACGGTTGTAATATAGCATCAATGGTTTCAACCAGGTCAGCTTTCCAAGCTGGTGAACAAAACAATAATCCAATACCTACATTGTGCAATTCAAACTGTGATTTCAAACAGGGAATTTCAGATGGATTGGGGTTTGCATTCATGCAGTCCTCTAATTATGGCAATGATAAGGTGGAATCAATATGTTTGTTGTCATGGTAACCAGTAAATACAGTATTAAAAAGCTCCCCAGGGAAGAATAACAATCTCCAGGAAGTATTACTTATGTAATCCAAATGGAAATCAGGCTTGTAGTCCTAAGGGAGCTATTACATTAAACCTTTACAATATCTCGTCGAGCCGGATTCAGAAACATCTCACCTCTCCTTTAGACGTGGGTGACAACAGAAGCAAGACCTGCTCAGTAAGGGACATCAAAACAACATTTGGTCACTGTGAAAATAAATCTGACTATGATTAGCTTTTGAAGAACCTTTTATCTTTGACCTTAATGTTGTTTTTCCCATTTACCTGTTTCTTTTCACTGCAAAAGTTCCTAATAAATAGATGCATTCCAGATGCACCACTTTAGTGCCCAATTTGCTGTTGTTCATGTACAATTTCCTGTTAATCATTTCATCAGAATTTCTTAGCATTAAATCACCTCAGCCATGATTTTGGTTCCCACAGTACAGGATTTTGTTGTCATTTTGTTATCCTTGTATTGTCATTTCACTGTTTTTGTGTTATACAGTGCTGTGTGGCTTTTTTGTTTACTATTGTACTGCGTCTTGCGATCTGAAGAAGTTACATGAGCATGCAAGTGCTCCTTCTTGCCATTGAACTATACATACTGTAATGCAGAGCCTTGCAATATTGAAACTGGTGTCTTTGATATGAATGAGTATTAAAATAATAATCAGTCAGTTACAATGAGAAAGTGAGAAACGACTACCATTCAAATTTGTGGCAATTAGGAGCAGACTTACTGACAATATAGCTAAGCATTTTGACTCTTGTGGTGAAATAACGCTGATTGTACTTTTCATTTTGGTGGCGCTGACTGATTCTTTGGTGGAATTGTTTTGAGACATGAGTTAATTGCTTTGAGTAAGTTACAGGCTTTTGCAGCTAAACCATAGTCTTGTGCTGTAAGCATGAACTGTTGAGTCCGCAAAATGTTTAGTATGTTTCATGAAATGTGCCAAAGTAATCCAGATAAACTGTAATGTACAGCGTTGTCAAATAATTTTACTTGATATATCTATTGAGGATGTGAACCTGTGGCAACCACTATAAGACTACAAGGAAAGCTCCCCCTCCTGTTAAATGTCACAACTTTTTTTTTGTCAAATATGTCCTGTTGTATTTACATTGCTTTGTATTTACAAAGGCTGTGCTGGAACTGGTTCAACTTCATGGCTAGTTCATTCAGAATCAGCAAAACTTTCTCACAGGTCATCTAACGTGATTTTTTTTCTCTCATACATTACATTCCTGTGGCAACACTATCTAATAAAACCCATAGAAGTGGAGTGAACAACAAGTGAATAAATATCCTTTACTGGAGCCTTAAATTGTGAGACACCTACCAAAGAGCAGAAGTGACTGTGCTTACATTAATGAGGAGAACTAGCATTTCCAGCATTGTGCAGGAACACAATAGTCTCACCCTTGACTGCGATGTGAGGCTTTATGATATCTGCAACACTAAATAAAATACTTCAAAGCTGGTTAGCAGTGGGCTGTTGCATCTACAGGCCTCTATCAGTTCCTATAGTCTCAGTAACTGTAAGGGTATTTGAGAGGAACAAACACATTTAGTCTGTGTTGCTGGGAGCTGAAAGGTATGCCACTGAAAGGTAATTATCAGATATACAAGTGGAGAATCTGATTTAATGACATAATTACAGGTAATCATAGTTACCTAACTGCGCTTCATTGTATCTCCCTATCATTCCCGGACAGTTTTTTCCTTTATCAATTTTCCTTTTTTTTGGCTAATCAATGCACCATGTAGGGCCACTTGATTTTCTAGTTTCACACATCTTAATGTTGCTGCTTTGAAAGTGAGAGGAAGTGATAATGTTTTATTTGAAGTTGGTCCTTAATTTTCATTGTCAAGGGTTTTCTATGAAATCTAAAATGACTGAAATGTTAATGGACACTTTACATTGACTAGACAAGAGATAGACAAGAGACCGAGGGGAGGCAAGAGACAGGACACCGGGTGGGCAGGACAGGCGGTTCAGGAACGGGAGCTGGGCTGGGGAAAGGAGGCGAGAACGAGAGGTGCTGGAACAAGGGCAGAATAGCAGACACAGGGCGAGAGGGAAGACAAGAGACCGGAAACTGCTTGGTATGGCTCAATAGGAACATTGGCGCAATACTTCGCACTATGTTTAGGGATTCCGCCCTCTTTATGTCGGTGCTAACGAGGCACAACTCGCTCCACCTGTCCGACCCCGCCCACCCGGGGCCGGGAACGTCACACTGATCATGTCAATTTAGATTTTGTATCTTATATACCTGGCCTGTTTTCTGACCCTAACCTGTCTTTGAATAATGATTGTTGATTATATTTTGGTATTGATGAATTTTGCTCTTCCATCAAAGGAACCCCTCTGCACTTATGTGGAGCTTAGCAGGTGTGAATGCTGTACCTGTAACAGGAAGGCCCTTAACCCCTAGCCTCTCTTACTGTACTTTATTCAAAATATACATTGCTTTATGAGATTGTGTCTGCTGCAGGTTTAAATCTTTGGACTGATTCATTGTAAAGAGATTATGCCCCCCCTTTTGATGGTGCAGAACAGAGGTGCAACTAACATGTATGGACGTGTCCAATTCCATTTTGCTGTTTTGACAGAGGAAAAGCTAGACTGTGTGCCAGTGCAAGCTATAACCGCAATCTGGTCAGAAGAGCCAGCAGAAATATATCAGGGCTGCACAATATCAGAACAATTCAGATACTGCCACGTGATTTTGTCATAATAAACACTGGGGTATTTATAAAGCAAAAAAAAATCATTCAAAATGAATACATTTCTCACAAATCCATCTAGGAGTGATTTAAGCTGCAAGGATGAAAGTATTACGACGGGCCTGGAGAGTCAGAGAGCACATGTGGCTCACAAACAAGCAGTGGAGGTGAAACTGATTTTTTAACATATATTAGACGATCTTGAAAAGGAACGCTCATTGAAATTACAAAGTTTTGTTCCCTATATTAAGGTAAATATGTTTTAGTGAAACTTAAAGCCCCTTATGCTATAATGTCTGTATAGTAAGAAGGTGTGAAAAAGCCTGTTCTTTATCCAGCTGGCTATAGTGGGGCTTAAGATGTGAGAATTGCATATGCATAAGGCATGATGTTGGTATTAATACTGCACGACAGCTAGCCCTATAAAATACACAGCGTATTTTTAGCGATGTCATTTAGCAATATTCCTGGTTTTATACCAGTGGAAAATCAACATCTTGAAGTACCATACTTTTGGTAGTTTTTGAAGTACCAAAAATACAGTATCTGGAGTGATGGAGAAGTGTCCTTAGAAATTCAAAAAAGCAGCAAGGTAGTCAAACATCTAAGCTTTGTTAGCTATGGTTACACTGTGGGAAGCTATGGAGGTAGTGCAATCTCAAAGGCTACAGGAGCATCTGGTCACAATCTAAATGAATACATTGTTGAAGAGTCTGAGCTTCAGGTGATGAGTCAGCAAAGCTATTCCTATTTCAGAGAGCTGATTATATTCTGCAAATTATACCCTTTCAGAAATAATGTAAGAGTGGAACATGGAAATAATTGTGGTTGATGGGTCACCAGGCAAAAAGTAGATAACGGACAGTGAACTTTTGGCCAGGTGACACATCAGCGGAATGCAAGAGTCTTGATGAAGGGGTGCATTTGAGAAATGGATGATTGTTTGGTGTTCAAGAACAGATAACAAACAAGCAGATTGGGGTAATTTTTGTTCAAAGTTTACAACAAAGGTAGTTACTGAAGGGTCAAAGTTAAAAGAAGTGCTGATGTGGGCAATCATCCGTCCAGGTATACAGCCGATTCATCTGCAGTTACAGCAGAAGGGAGAATGAGGAAGCAAAAAATTAAGAAAGGAGGAAAAACTGAAAATGGTTTGATGATTCTTTGCTGTGCTGTTTTCAATTGCCTTAGGAGACAGTGAGTCAACATAGAGGTAAAATAAACTGTGAGAGCACGGGGATGTGTGCCTACTTCCACTGCTTTATAATCTTGTAACATCTGCTCATTACACATGCTAGTTTGCATCAATTTTTCTTATACAATTTTCCCTATTTTTCACAAAAAAAAATTTATTAAAATGGAATACATTATTTTCATGCAATCCAAAAACATGATGCGAATTGGAAGTTCAAAACTGCTGACAGCTGGTGATCTAGATTGCTGATACTATCCAATTAGTCACATGCAGTGATATATGTCTATAGATCTGTTCCATTTCATTTGCCTTTTATGTCTTCACAGAAGCTAATAGTATGCTAATAACAAGCTATGTATTAGTGATTCGTAGTTACATATGTATGAAAATAAGGTGATCACTGCTGCACATATTTACAATTTCTATTTTCTAACATGCTGATATCATGCAGTTATCGGCATTAACCTAACAGACCATATCTGACAGCAGATTGGTCCCACAGCAGACCAGACCATGTGTTTGTGTCAGGATGTGAGCTTCTCCCCCTTTAACAGGGTGACAGTGTTGAGGTCACTCGCAACCAACTCATTGTTAATCATAGTTCTTGAGTGCATTCCAGAAATCACACTCACAGAGGGGACGGGGCCGGATCCAGGGAAAATATCAGACAGCCCCCAATTGATCTTAATTCCAATTTTCTAGGAGCACGCCTGCATCATTCCGACTGACAATGACAGTTCCAAAAGTGAGGCAGAGGACACAGCTATTCCGAGAGTACAGCACTTATTTATTAAGGGTTTGAATATTTGTGTGAGCTGCACACTCATTTTCATTCCACTAGTGATTTAGAACTTGAGCTACAGGCGTCACACCTCCAACTTCTCAATACTGTCAGCCATGCCTGCAAAGCCAGCTTCATCAGCCATGGCGTCAGAATGCAATTGGAGTGAGGATTTTTGGTGGTGTTTTATTGCAACTCAGTATGGTAAATAGCACTGGCCTCTGGGACCATTACAGCATGACTATGATCATCACCGGGAGCCTGGCCTCCCTGCGTGCCATTTTAATGAAGATACGGCATTTCAAACTGAAAGGAGAGCACTTGAGATGTGAAGAAGCACTGCATGTTTAGGCACCGGCCATTGTGAGATGCAGTGGTGGCCAGTTCTCAAGGGAGACTCATCCGTGTTTGTGCATCTCCACGATAAAGTGAGTTCCCCTTTTTAACGAGAGCTAAACCCAATTTCATTAATATCTCTGGAGGAACATGACACCATTCTGAAGCTTGATAGGTGGACACTAGACATATCTCATTGCTGTTTAGAGAGTTTTGTGAACTAAAATATATTACTAAATACTTACTAAATGGAATGACATATATCATGTTATATAAATAAGTGCAATGCAGAAGGAAAAATGCTACCGTTTATTTTTCAGTTGCCGATCCAAAATATATGCAGTAACCCAGAAATACAAATGTAGAAAAATATCAAAAACAGGAAATCAAAACAATGTCCCAACTGAAGATTAGGTAACCATGAGAGAAAACGGAGGGTTGAAAGGTAAAGATTAAACATGGCCAAATCCATGTAGTGTACCTACTGTAACGCTTACATTTCAACTTTATGTCCCAACATCACACCATCTTGCCATGAACAACAAAGTATCTAAAGTCCACTTACCCCTATATACTAACATTACTTTACAATGCCACAATTACACTGGTTAAAAAACAGTGGAATTAATTGCACTGTAATTAATGCACAAACAATGCCTCATGAACCATTGCCTCATCTAGTTTGGTCAAAAAATATCGCACATAGTCCATGAGGTGTTGCTTTGGCCATCACCTGGCAATGCATTCAAAGTCACTCGACTCAGAAGGTCCTTAGGGGCTGGGGAGCTGAAAGCAGATGAAGCCATGCAGTTTGTGCAGCAGTTTACATCTGTGCTATAATCAAGGTAAACTGTAAGTGTGTTTCATTTATATGAGCCATAAAACTGTTTTAACCTTCCAACCATACAGCTCCCAACTCTTTATGTAGTACAAAGACATGGGGGGATGATGTGGGTTGGGGGGGTCTTATACCAGTCCTTTACAGGGCAGGGAATACCCTTGGAGGGCTGCCAGTCCATCACAGGGCACAAGGCAGGGGACACCCTGGACGGGATGCCAGTCCATCACAGGGCACAAAGTAACTGTATAGTTAATTATAAATAATAAAAATACAAAAACAGCTAAATAATGCATGATGAACAGAACAATCTTCCTCCTTCCCACACACATTTAACAAAGGATACCCCACTAATATTAAAATATAACATTAAAAGAAAATAAAAGAAATACATTTCCAAAGCGGTAATTAAAACTAACCTGGAAATTGTGTAAAGTAAAACTTAAATATAGGAGCACATAAAACGAAATTCTGCTAACACCACAAAGTAATTTTTGCACATCAGTGTTAATGTTTGTTAATATGCTTTTCCGGAGCCATTTTCTTACACGTTTGAATCTTAAATAAACCCTCTGAAATATAACCTGTAGCTGAGAGCCGCACACCAGGTACAGAGAGAAAGAACTCCAAGCCTTGGATGATGTGAAAATAACGCAAATATTTAAGGGGGTCATTCCTCCTAAGCCTGACGTAAAATTCAGTGGACTTGTTTTGTCCGTATCCCCATTGTGCTGTAAGCGGCAGGCAGAGGGACTGCAGAAGGACTGCCTTGACTGCAGAATCAGGGCTGTGTCTGCAATAATAACACTTTAATCAGTTTTCAAGTATATTTCTATCTTTTTATCTGGTTTCATAGGTGTAGGAGGAAAATCCTTCTTCATCTCAGGGTGAGGTAGTGTGGCTCATCAGACGTTAATTGTTGCTCTTCCTTACCACTCCATCTGTTTCTGGAGGGGGATGTAAGCTGAGTGACACTGGTGCCAAAGGAGTACCCCCCCCCCCTTTTGATAAACAATGGTGCAGGGGTGGGGGCTATGGGGGGTGAATGCTATTGCACCTGTTGGTTTTGGACACAAATGTTGGCCAGTGACTTCTCCATCTGGGTTCTCCCAGTTTGGTGTAACACGTGCCGTACATATGGCTCAGGATTTCTTTTTCTCTGTTCACTGTATAGATGTACAGCCTGCAGAGATTCACTGGATAGGTTTGTAAGCTGCCACAACGCAGCAGTTAAATATGTGGCTCCAAGACAAAAATGTTTCAATAAAGGATAACAGGATGCAAAGGGATAAACTACAAAACAAAGACATCAGGTCAAAAAAGCAAAACGTGGAAACCAACTGACTGCAAGAAACCACGTGATAAAACAAATGGGGGGACAGAGCAACATAGGGAGCAGAAGTGGACAAATGGACAAGGGAACAGAGTAACACAAACACACTGACAGACAGACAGACACACACACACACAGTGACAGACACACACACTGACAGACACATACACACACACTGACAGACAGACAAACACAATGACAGACAGACAGACACACACACAGTGACAGACACACACACTGACAGAAACATACACACACACTGACAGACAGACACACACTGACAGACAGAAACACAGACGCTGACAGACAGACACACACTGATAGAAACACAAACTGATAGACAGACATATGCACACTGATAGAAACACAAACTGACAGACAGACATATGCACACTGACAGACAGACACACACACACTGACAGACAGACACACACACACTGACAGACACACACACTGACAGACAGACACACACACACTGACAGACAGACACACAGTGACAGACACACACACTGACAGACACATACACACACACTGACAGACAGAAACACAGACACTGACAGACAGACACACACTGACAGAAACACAAACTGACAGACAGACACACACACACTGACAGACAGACACACACTCTGACAGACAGACAGACAGACACACAGTGACAGACACACACACTGACAGACACATACACACACACTGACAAACAGACACACACACACTGGCAGACAGACATATGCACACTGACAGACACACACACTGACAGACAGACACACACACACTGACAGACAGACATATGCACACTGACAGACACACACACTGACAGACATATGCATACTCACAGACACACACACTGATAGACAGAGACACACACACTGACAGACAGACATATGCACACTGACAGACAGACAGACAGACAGACACACACACACACACATTGACAGATACACACACACAACAATCAGAGAGGGTGCAGAACAACAAGCGATCAGGTAGAACAATCATGACACAGGGAAACAGGTGGATCTAATAAACTAAATCATAGAACTAAGATACTAAGAGAGAAACTTGGAAACAGAATCTAACATTAGAGATATAAGATGAAGACAAGTGATACATAACCACAAAAGGCACAAAGCAAAAACCGAACCAGAACACAAACTACAAACTAGGAACAAGTAACAAGAAACCAAAACAAACAGGAACCAGGCGGGACATAATAAACGTGACGAAAACCAATAGACACCAATGACAGGAGACTGGTCAAACCAGTCTTAAACCCATGACCAGTGGATACTCAGATTCTGAGCCGCATGCTAAGCCCACGGAGCAATGCAGCTGTACAGGGGCATGGAAAAGATTCTAGGGGCTTAAGCACACTGGGGCTGAAGGGCAGGAGACAGGGAGGAGGACAGGACGGCCAGCGACATCTTCTGGTCAAATGGGGAGGAGACACGAAGGGCGGGGATGGACGGTGCAAGCCCTGGAGTGTGCTTTATCAAGCACAAGACACAAACACAAGGGTGGCTTAAGAAACTTTCCACTGAATTTGATCACATAGACACTGGATGGAGGGAGGATATCAGGCTGGGGCTCAGACAGGAAATCTGCTCATTGATTCAGCACAATGAACCAACTCCTGCTTTTACTTAAAACAGGAATTGCATGCACAAAAACAGATTGTTTTATTTTCCCTTCTCCTTCAGAATCTATAAAATGACTTAATAGCAGTGTTGACATTTAATATATAGCACAGGTGGGATATGGTGTGACATTAAGTTGAATTTGTAGTCGGAAAAAGTACATAATATTATTATTATACAATAATAATAACAACAGTAGTAACTACATACAGTTTTCAAATCAGTTCAGTTTTATGTTTTTATAGTGCATTTTCACAACTTGCGTGTGGAGTTTTCATGTTCTCCCTGTGTTGTCGTGGGGTTTCCTCCGGGCACTCTGGTTTCCCCCCACAGTCCAAAGACATGGTGAGGCTAACTGTTACTAAATGAGTTACTAAATTGCCCATAGGTGTGCATATGTGAGATGGACTGGCCCCCCTGCCAGGGTTGTTCCCTGCCTCATGCCCATTGTTTCCGGGATAGGCTCCGGACCCCCCGCGACCCAGTTCACTGCTGAAAAGGTAGGTCACAACCATAGATGGCATCCCAATATAAGTATTACAACTAACTGATGAAGAATTAACTGTTGACCAAATTATGTAAACCAGGAATACAAATAGGATTCCAATGACAAAAAATGAAGGCCTGACCTGTGTGAATCATACAGAATTATGCAATTTCCCTTTTTATCTTTATATAATATGCCAAATTACGCCTAGGATTACTGAATCCAACATAGAACACCAGAAAGGGGTTAGAGGGAAGCATGATTAATGTCAAATAAAGATGCTTCTGAAGGTGCTGGGCTGTTGAGTTTGAAGTTTTGTGACAGCCAAGCCTGTTATATCTAGTGATTGCAAAAAACAACACTTCATGAACCATTTGCTGTATTTTTTATCCCCAGCAGATGGTGCTGTCTGTTCAAAAATGGGCTCAAAGCATACCACAAAGTATGTCAAGCGCACCATCTAGTGGGGTCAAAATTACCGCAAATGGTGCATGGGTTGTAATTTTGGCTGTCACTACTAATATCTCGGGCTATATCCGCCAATGGTGGAATGTAAAAAGAAATGCATTCTAACTGTGAGAACTCTCTAGATTGAGAGACTCAGTGCATGTACGTAGGGTTAAGGTTACTTTGTACATAAATGTAAAAATAATGTCTTTATGTACTAACATGAATGCCAAATATGTGGTAACTGTGTTATAAGAGGATTAATGCACTGAAAGTCATGCATTATACATTTTTAAACACACTCTGCTGTGCATTGGGTGGTTCTTCATCTCTGCAGCCATGCATTTAAAAGCATGCAATGCATGGCTTGGAGTGCATTAAGTTTTAAATAACTACCAAACTGTTACTATTACTTCTAGGCACAAAAACCTCAAACAGAATGAGAAATTTAATGGAGTTTACTGTACAAAGAGCAACAAGTTCTGAGTCGGGTTTGCCTGTGAAGGCCCTTGTTGGTATATGGTAATTCCATGAGTTGGGTTTGGGTCTTTCCATAAGTCAGGTTTGCCTGTGAAGGCTCTTGTTGGTATATGGTAATTCCATGAGTTGGGTTTGGGTCTTTCCATAAGTCAGGTTTGCCTGTGAAGGCTCTTGATAGTATGTGGTATTTCCTGTGACTCTTTATTAATATGAAAGTTAGACAATGAAGATGCAGGACAGGAAGAACATGAACACCTTCGAACTTTGATGTTGGCAAAGACTTAATACTATGGACAGCGTGGGAAACAATTCAATTTGTGGTCAAATCAAGCCTGAACTTGAAACACAAATCATCAGACTCAAGGCATCATTCTTGAGCATTGAAGAACCAGTGTGCTTAAAAAGGCCACCATGTTTAAGGTAAAAGTGGAAGAAGATGTCCACAGGCAATATAGGTTAACTAATTTATCATTTTGATTGCATAATTTCATTCCATCCATAATTGTTCATCACTGGTAACAATAACCCTGGAGCCTGTGTACACAAAGCAGAGGAACACTATGGGAATGAACTGTAACTCCATCTCAGGACACACACACAAGCAAATGCAGTATAATATAAGTTAATCTTCTGTGTTGTTTTACTAAATCTTGTTTAAATCTTCAGGGCAATTGTGGTCAAAGTGGGCTTCTCTTAACAGGAATTTTTCCTCTAGCAAATGATTCCCATTACAGAATATGCCATCTTTGAGTAACATTTAAGTTACTGGTAGCCTTTGTATCACACCCATGTTCAGGTTCACAGTATGAGAGTTTGGGCATTTTATAGCACTGAAGGCAGCTTGCTCTGTAAAGGGACTGCAAAGCAGATGTGTAGTTCATCAGGAGTTCTATTCTGAAAATTATTGTACATCAAAACTCTGCAAGAGATTCCCCAAAGATAGAGGGGAGCTTAAACCTTGATCAGTGCAAAGTACAAAGATCACCAAGCAATTTGAGCAAGTTTCACAAGTCAGAAGGATACACAGCATACAGGATCAGATCAGTAAATATGCTGAAATATTGTGAGAATGTCATATTGTGGACTGTAAGCTTGCAATGAAGGATAAAAGGGCCTAATTACTAACCTCCAAGCAAACATAATCAAGATGAGGTTAAAACCCCTGTCAGAGTTATTGCTGAACACCTCCCTTTCACAGTCAACTTGCCTTATTTGTTCAGCTTTAACAAATTCTCTTCAGGCTGCATCATAATGATACTCTAAGTCGAAGATTAAAAGTGGTATTTGCAGAGGTGGATATCACACTGAGCCATTATAAACGCAGCAGTGTTTGAAATGTCATCTCCACTGGTATAATAGCCAAATGACAGACAGGGGTGAGGACCCAGAGGTACCCAGCAAAGTATCTAGAGCTATAATCCTCCATCCTGTCTTCTCTTCCTACTACAAAAGGAGAATGAAGTGTCGTGGATTAGAATTTCATTTCACATTCTTCCGGGAATCGATTCCAGGAAAACATTTAATGTATATTTCATGCATACCATGAAATAGAAATTTTGATTCAACTTGTTAGTGAGTCTTTCTCTGATCTGTTTCTATTGCTCATGGGCATTATGCAGTTTCCTGGACATTTCATTGTGCTCACTCCAATATTCAAAATCCTAATGACACTAGAGGCTCAAATAAAGCAAAAAAAAAAAACAGGATTTAGTGTAATTATTTTTTTTTTTTGTTTTGGTGAGCAGACATGACCCACGCCATTGTATTTTTTTGTTTGTTTTTTACTGGAATCAATCAGTTTAATAGACAGAATGCCGGTCTTAGGGAGTGATGGTGTGATTTAAGACAATTACCTAACCAGCAACATTAACTGTATATTAACTATTATTTTTACTAATTTAGTAAAAAATTCACTAGACCTACACTGTTAGGAGGTTTCTCTACATGGATTCTTTATTTGTAAACACCATTGAGTATAATATAAGTTAATCTTCTGTGTTGTTTTACTAAATCTTGTTTAAATCTTGAGGGCAATTGTGGTCAAAGTGGGCTTCTATTAACATGAATTTTCTTTCCTCTAGCAAATGATTCCCACCATTCATGTACCTTGTGTTCTGAGAAATGGACAGGCCTATTGCTACCCTGTACACAAATACTTGGACAGTGCATGATCTCACTGGTCCTGTGCCCGCCAAAGCTACGGTCCAGGCTTGCTCACTGCTAAATGCAGAATGTTTTGTGGAATGCAGGATGGCAACAAATCATGCACAATAAGCAGAAGATAACTGGAAATAGGTGCTATGGACCCAAATGGGGCATCTACTGAGCCATAAGGCAGTTTACATACAGTTCTTACCTGTGTGTTTAGCAGTTACATTCAGTGGAATCAAAGCCAGAAGGATGAATTTTCCCTTCCAAATACAGAAACAGGTTTCTGGGCATGTTTTACCAACTTCCTAAAAGTGTGGTCCATCAGTCTTTAAAGGATTGTATAATACTTTTCAAAGTTTGTGAGACAGTAAATCGTCTTTTGTTAGGCCGGTTCTGGGGGAGAAGCACAATGCTTAGAGAATTGGATTTTTCAGTCCTCATCGCTTCCACTTGAGTGCAATTTTCTAGGCCTGTAACCACTATATGAATTCTGGTCTAGCAATCTGGAAATGTCAAGTGACTGCAATATTTCAAACAGCATCTCTTTAATCTCTTTAAGTTGGTGCTCTGAGGTGAACTGACTTAACATCATTTCTATTGTATGAATAAACCTAGTGCTATTATTGGGTCTGAACTTACCCTGTGCAACTGCCCAGCTAAAGCTCATTTAGTCCTGTACCACCAAAAATTTCCTTGGGCACATTTTATTTTGGCAACATTTAACACGTAAGACTTCACTGCAATTTCTTGGATTAACTAGGACTTTGTACAGATTGATACGCGAAGTAGTTTTAAGGTCTTTGGATATTATCAAACCTAAATGTACTTCCTATGTTTTTTACTTCATCACTTTTTGTGTCCAGCCTGTGTAAGATTGCTGAGTGACTCTCCCATATGGCACAGGGCACGGAGTGGAGGAACATCTTGGCTAGGATGCCAGACCACCACAGGGCACACACATTCAGACAAAACACGCGTGATACAATGAGGACATGCAATCTCCAACAAAGGCTGCTCTACATCTTAGCATAACACTCTCCTAGCTGACATGTGTAATACCCAAGAGCTCCTCAACAAACGGTATCTACCAATCTGCCACCTTCAGGCTTGTGGGTTTAAATTCCATGGTTGGTAGAGTAATCGCATCACTGTTAGGCTCCTGGGCAAGGGCCCTAACCCACATACTGCTCCAGGGACCCAGGAAAAATGGCTGATCCTGTGCTTAGAGCATCACAAGCTCAGCATTTTTCTGCATAGAGAATTACGAGGCGGCCGCCTCCAGCTCGCGATGAAACTTAATGGAAGAACTGCTTTCTAACAGGCAATGCATTCGGTAGATCTGTCATTTCTAACTGTGCGTTCTTTCCCGAAATGGTGGCATGGTATCGTAATCAGTACAGTGCACCAGGAAATGCGTTACGAAAACTCCCAAAGAGGAAGGAAAGTGTTGGAAATTTCCTTGAAAAAGAGCATCTGTTATTTTTCTCTCTGTGTCCAGCAGGCCCTGATACTTTGTGGCTCTTCAAACAGGTGAGTATAGAACATATTTTGCATCCAAACATGTCCAGTTTCTTAAAAAGGTTTCCTAAATATACACTACATCTCATCAGTGTGTTGTTTTTAGCATTGCAGATATGGCTAGTACGGTATGCAAATATTTGACTAAGTGAGTCTGTAAGGAGGACAATCTTGAGGCCAGGTGAAACAGTGCAGACTCCATCTGTTAGGCAGTTACAAAGTAATAATTCATGTTACTGATGAGATGCAGTGAATTTGTGCAAAAGACGAGTCAATGTGAGGGTATTCGATTGCCAAGAAATCAATGCAAAGTCTACAAAGAGTGCACAAAGAGGTTTTATAAAATGAAAAATAGGAGGCTGAAATGTTCTGCCTCTGATTGTGAACTGTGTAGATGAACAATGGCTTTAATGTGATAATCAACTACGCTGATAGGGCAACATTTTACTTGTTTGGTATATTTATGTTTATACTGCGAGTACAGATTTAAATGTACTGTAAATGAATATAATGGTTTATGCTAAATAAACTTTGTGGTTTATTAAATGTGTAAATTAACACATTACTTTTATGTTGTATTTAATTTACTGTTGAACATGGCACTTTTTGAAATAAAATATGCTTTTCTGTGGTAAATGTCATTTCCATATTCATTTATTTATAATTGCCTCTGAAAAGTGTTTGCTTGAAGCAGTTGAAGGTATGGTACATGTGTATGTGTGAGTGAGGAAAAACTCTGAAGATGTAAATGTGAGTGTCTCAGGAGAACAAGACTGTTCTGGTGCTTAAATACAAATGGTGATTAAAATGTTCATTTATCATTTATTACCATTTTCTCATATGTGATTCTCATTTATTATACTAAACTAAACTCATTTTGGAACATTTTTGGTGGGATCCCTGGGTGGGATGCCAGTACATTACAGGGTACAAGACAGGGGACACCGTGGGTAGGATGCCAGGCCATCAGAGTGCACAAATCAGGGGACACCCTGGACAGGATGCCAGTACATTACAGGGTACAAGACAAGGGACACCGTGGATAGGATGCCAGGCCATCAGAGGGTACAAATCAGGGGACACCCTGGACAGGATGCCAGTACATTACAGGCAGGGGACAGCATGGGCGGGATGCCAGTTCGTCACTGGGAACTCTGGGCAGGCTAGTTCAGGAGTGCCTAGACGAATCCCACAAGGGAACAACACATATGCGACACAAGCAGAACAACCTGACAGCTGCAGCAAATCATGTATACGTGAGAGCAGAAATAAAAATACTGAAACTGAAAATTATAATTAATTGATGAAGCTTGAATTGTTTTGGAAAAAAATTAATCAGTTATATATTACGACAGAGAGGGCTGTGTAGGGGCAGGTGTTCAAAGGCACCGGGGACAGTGGGACCGTGAATGTGCCTGTCCCACAAAGTAAGACTCATTCACTTCATATGACTCCCTCAAGCCCGCTGTGAAGCCTATGTTGTTACAGACTACATCATATTGTTATTTAATTTTATTCAACTTCTGGAATGTCACACTACAAATATCATCCCCATACATCATGCAGTGAAGCAAAGATGGGCCACAGAGGCACATCCTTATCAACTCTAGACAGCAGGGAATATAATTACAAACCACATATCAAGCCTGGGACACACTAGTAAACATACTCAAACTTAATTCAAGAATGGAAGGACATATATTGATTAGCTTCTAACGTTATTCTAAACAGGTTCTTAGGCTCATTTTACCACATTCCAGTGTAATGCCAGACTGGCTAACTGGGAGAATTCCTGGCAGGCCACCCTGCTCAGTATGATGGTGGCTAATCAGGGGAATTCCTAGTGGATTATGGTGGCTAATTAAGGGAATTCCAGATGACCCACCTTAGTCAGTGCCACAGCCACTAATCGGGAGAATTCCTGGTGAGCCACTCTGGTCAGCATTCCAATTGGGAGCATTCCTAGTGACCCACCCAGGTCAATGCGGAGTGGAGAATCAGGAGACACAGTAGAATTCCCAGTGAGTTACCATAGTCAGTGTTAGAGTGGCTAACCTGGAGAATTCCTGGGTAAACCGCCCATGTTGTTGGCTGGTGACGAGGGTTGAGAAAGCAATAATTTGTGTGTTACATTAATTCTGGCTATCCCAACCCCCTCTCAAGTTTGTGGGATTGAGAACCACTGAGCTTACTTGAGTTCTGTCCCTGTTACGGTGGGGCATCACGAAAGACAGATGATCCATGTAGTGACTAACAAAGGGGTTTATTTAATATGACAGAATACAAAGGGAGGACCAGAAAAGGGGAATAGATCAAATCAGGTAAGACAAGGACTAACTAAAACTAACCACAAAGAAAACAGTAACACTACAACTAAGATATGTGGGGACCATGCAAGGGGCATAGCACTAGTAACAACCACAAGGCACCAACTATGCACAACCAGGGAACAGAGCAAAACTGACAGGGAAAAGACTGGAAACCAACCAAGTGTCCAATCAAGAGACAGACTGAGGGCAGGTACATGTAACTAGAACAACTACATGAGGGGCAGGTGCAGGCCAAAGCAATTAACGAAACACTAGGGTTAGGCCATCATTTTTTTATACCTTGGTCCTCGGGCCCGCCGCTAGTGGAAAACACAAGAAAAAAATAAAAATAAAAATTCATGTTCAGCTTGTCCCCCAAGAGGTTTATTTTTTTCCGACCGCCGCTCACTTATTTTCGTGAATTTTCTAAAATAAATTTCTACTATCTGATATCACTGCGATTCTAATTGGCTCTTAAGGCTGATACCGGCTTTCTTTAACCAATCACAATTGTCCTTTTATCAACGCTTCGTGTTGCGCAGTGATCAGCATAGCGATGGCGGCATGGATTGTCGTCGTGCGTCATTTGCAAGCAAAAACATGCAAAAACCTCATCAATGCTTCCGATTTGGACTGTGAGACAGAGCATGTGAGCGAGGAGCGGAGCGGGCGGAATTTGTTCAGAGCGCGGAGCGGTTTTTTTAATTAAGGCTAGAGTGGTCGCTCTGTCTCGCTTCAATTTCGCTCTGATACCGCTCACACTACGATTCTGAGGATTCTACCTAGAATTCATCTGTACAATTATCAAGACTGTTACACAAACTG
>JABFEA020000138.1:26276675-26296391 GCA_019775915.2 Cyphomyrus plagiostoma | reverse complement strand
AGAATGGGCCGACTGATTCAAGCTGATAGAAGAGCAACTTTGACTGAAATAACCACTCGTTACAACCGAGGTATGCAACAAAGCATTTGTGAAACCACAACACGCATAACCTTGAGGCGGATGGGCTACAACAGCAGAAGACCCCACCGGGTACCACTCATCTCCACTACAAATAAGAAAAAAAGGCTACAATTTGCATGAGCTCACCAAAATTGGACAGTTGAAGACTGGAAAAATGTTGCCTATATGTGCATCTTTGTGTGTTTGTGAGTAGGGGCATTGGAATAAGGGGGAAAAATTCATGGTTTCATTCATGTCCTCCCTCCCCCCAAACAAAAACAGACCTTTGCATTTTAAATGATAAAATCTTGTCCCCATCGGTATCAAACTCTCTCCTCCATCATTGTTTCGAGTATAGGTTCTGCTACCATTGTGGGACAATCGTGGACGAATTTAGGAAAAATGTCCTCACACAAATGGTAATGGAGGTGTTTTTAAAGTAAAATAATATGTGAAAAGTTTCTTTTTTGGACTGGTTTGGTTGCAGCGGTGTCATCAGTCCCATTAAAACAGTGAGAGGACTGTGAATGTGTGTGTGGTTGCAGATGTGCAGGCTGCGATGAGGCGTCGCTTGTCTCACCAGGATGCGGGGGCCCTGCCATCCTGCAGCAGCAGCCCCGAAACCTCGCCCTGCAGCTGCGCATTGCACCCCCGCTGCCTCTGCTGGAGCTGCTGCTGGTGAGTGACAGCAGGAAATTTGAGGGGAGGGACTTGGAGTTAACCAAGGACAGGTGGGCTGTTCCAGAAATGACAACGTGGTTAAGCAGTGGATACCAGTGCATTGGTTCCTGCTTTAACGATGGCTTTGCCTCTTTCCCCCTGCCCATTGGCCAGTGATTTTCATTGAGACCGTAGTATTCTTTTTGAAGGCATTCCTGTAGAAACGGATTCGGATTGATGCTAGCATCTCTTTTAATAGCAACAGTTAATCAGAAATTCATTCTGAATAAAACACTGCCCATCCCAGGGAAAGGGAAGATGAACATCTTACATAAGATAAGTATCTTACATTTCACAATAAATCAGTGGCTTGTTTCATCTCCACAGTCTCAAGCGTGCTGTTTACTCAGACTCACATAGAGCCCTTTCGATAAGCAGATGCTGTGGGTTGAGTATACTGTGAGGATAAAAGCCACAGATGGCGGCTTAACATTCAGACCGGAAATGTATAAAATTATGTAGAAATCTAAAACAACGACCATTTTATTTAAAGTAGTTTGTCTAGGTATATGTTTTTATAACAGTGCAACAGAAACAATATTCTGTGCTTTGAATTCACAGCTGTGGCCTTTGGACACGGTTTACAGAGAAACCAGGGTCCTTTGGCTCAGTGCATGTAGACAAGGTTCTCTTCACGACATCTGTCACCATGTGTGGGCAGAGGGCCCTGAAGTCCTCACTTCTACCCATTTTCTGTACCCGCTTGTCCAGTACAGGGTCACGGTGAGCCTGGGGCTCTTCCCAGGAACCACAAGGCAGAAATACTGGTGCCCCACTGGGTACACACTCACACATTCACTCACTAAGTACAATTCAGAAACATCAATCCGTCTGACTGTTTATGGCAGGTAACCAGCACAACAGAGGGACACAGGGGCAGGATTCCAGCCCCCAGTGAAAGAGTCATTCCACCATCTGTGTGTCTGTTGTGTGACTTCACCAGTCTCTGACATTCCAGCTGTGGCTGCATGTGCACACAGGAGCTGACAGCTGTCCGCACATGTGTGTGTATCTGCTAGTCTAACATCAAGGAGCCGGGACCAGGCCTGCAGCAGGAGAGACTCCAACATGTCCTCTCTGGGAAGCTTGCAGACTGATGAGAGGTAAAAATACACGCTCACGCATGTTGGGTATACCTGTCCTTATGGGGACTCCTCATTCACTTCTATGGGGGAAATGCCAGCGCTAACTATGATAACTTTAACCCCCCACCCAACCATAACCATAAGTAACCAAACAAAATACAAGAGTTTTTGCATTTGTAGTTTTTTCATAGCAGTGGTCGATTTTTATAAAATAGAGTTTTTCCTTATGGGGACCGGGAAACCGGTTATTTATCATGATACGGGGACATTGTGTCCCCATAAGGATAGGTATACCTGCTGACACACACGCACACACACCTGCAGGGGAAAGTACTGTGCAAGCCTGCACTCATAACTACCCAAGCAAACCCTATCAACCTCCCACATGCAAATGATGACTGACATAGACCCACTCCTATGCATATGATGTATCCTCCCATTTACAATAACCATGTAATCAGCCGGGGTTACTGGGATCGGTGAGCATGTCCCATTGGTGCGATTATATTAATGTTTTCCAGAGGTGGACATTTCAGGTCCTGAAAGTAAAAATGCAGCCCAAGATTTTGTTTCACTCAACCAGTTATGTATGAAGAGTCACAGTCATAAACCACTCGACTGGTTGGCTGAGATCTTGGTCTGGATTTTTACTTTCTGGGCATGAAACGTCCACCTCTGACATTTTCAGTTGACCCACTTGCTCTTGGATTGTGCCCACAGAGGGTTGGGGGTCACATTTGAACTTGCAACCTTAAAGGCAGTAATTCTTCTCAGTGCTAGTTTCAACAGTACAATCCTTATTGGGTTGCTGGACTAAGCATGTGAGTATTTGTGTTTGCATCAGTGGCAGGCTGAGCTTGACTGAGGTGTCCTCCTGGGCCCTGTCCTTCACCGCGCTCATGGAGAGTCCTGCAGGCCGCCGTGTCTTCATAGAGTTCCTGTGCTCTGAGCACAGTGACGAGAACATGCTCTTCTGGCAAGCTTGTGAGAGCCTGAAGACTGAGACCCGGCGGACAGCCATTGGAGAGAGGGCTAAGCAGATCTACCTGGATTACATCTCTATCCTCTCACCCAAGGAGGTGAAGTGCAACATCTGGATTCCTGAACCACCACATTTCCATTTCACTGTTTTATCCCTTTTATATTTCAGTCGTTATTTTGAGTGACACAAGAAGTAGGGGAAAATATGCTTCATTATTCATCAGTATGGTTGCTCAGTTGTGTATAAACAGCTTGGAAGTTCTGTATTTGATGTCTTAATCACTGATCTATAACAAACAGAATGGCATCACCATAATGGCTTTTAACGGGAGTAGAACGTAGCACAGTTGACCATTTGGTAATCAAAGAACTTAATGACATTTAGAATCATTGGATATGTCGCTGCATTGATCCACAGGTCAGCATCGACGCCACAGTGCGGGAGACCATCAACAGTAACATGGCGGCACCTACAGTTCACATCTTTGATGACGCCCAGGCTCAGATTTATGCCCTAATGCACCGTGACTCCTACCCCAGGTTCCTTAACTCCTTACTCTACCAGTCCCTGCTGCAAAGCCTGGGACCTATAAGTCCAACTTCCAACACCTAGGGGTCAACAGTCTGCTGCAATCCCTGACAGCCAGCTGGTAGACCAGCCTCTCCTTGGTGCAGATGACACTGTCACTGGTACTCGGTCAGGCAAAGGTCTTCTTAGTGAGAACACTGCAGGAGAAATCTGTACAATTTAAGGGTTTATTCACCCTTGATCCATTTGCATTAGGATAAGTCTGCCAGACTTCACATCTGAAAGGAGTTTCCCAAGCCTTCAAAGAAGGCTATCTGAAAGAGGTTTAATTCAGTTAGTTAGCTTACAAAGAAAATGCAGCTGGTACAGCCTTTACAAGAGGCTGCTGGAAACTGTGAGTTCACATTTGTGCAAGAGGCAAATGGAATCAGATGTACCAAGAATAACAGAGATGACTCTATGTAGTCTCCCATATCTCTGACCTGTGGTATTCTAGCAGTTCATTTTAAAGCCATCTGTGTCACAAGTGTCTTAAGTCACTGCACAATGTTTAATACTTGCCCAGTGATTGATTTTGTGTGGAAGGGTGCTTTGAGGGTTACTCTCCACCATTGTACCTCTTGGTGGGTCTTCATTGCTGTAATTTTTCTTTGTGAAAAATTGTTCACAATTGTTCATTGTGAAAGTGGCTTCAGTAGGGGACCTCAACAGAAAGGTGTGATGGAAATGCTGTTGATTTTATAATGTCAATATAAAGAAGCTTTTGTCTGGGTTCTTTTTTGTGGTGTAAATGTATGAGGTCTTTATAAATGCTGGGACACCCTATCAGGAGTTTTGATTGTTTGGAATTGCTCTGAAAGAGAAAGGAATGTAACATTCTAGTTCTGGAATGGCATGCCTGGGTTTTCTGGACGACTGGCTGCTTTTCTGAACACATTGTTTGACTTGTCGTGCTTGTTGCTGGCATCTTAGACTGACTGGAAAATAACAGACTGCATGAGAACTCTGTGTTTCTAACAGCATGGTCCATACCATGAAATAAAAGAGCTTGAATTCCTGCTAGAATATGCTGTGTACCAGTACCCACACACACTATAGATTACGTAAGACGTGTAATTTTGGACATCGTAATTTCAAAGGTGCGACCAATTGTATTATTAAGACAACTTTGCTGCCTAAATATTTTTAGCAAAAATAGTGGAGTATGATTCCTAAATATATCGTTTCACAGTGATCTGTACTTCAGCTGGGCATTTGGCTGGTGACTGTGAAACTCACATACAGTCAGGTCCATAAATACTGGACAGAATAAGAATCATAAATCAAACTTTCACTTTTTAATACTTGGTTGCAAATCCTTTGCAGTCAATTACAGCCTGAAGTCTGGAACGCATAGACATCACCAGAGGCTGGGTTTCATCCCTGGTGATGTTCTTCCAGGCCTCTACTGCAACCGTCTTCAGTTCCAGCTTGTTCTTGGGGCATTTTCCCTTCAGTTTTGTCTTCAGCAAGTGAAATGCATGCTCAGTCGGATTCAGGTCAGGTGATTGACTTGGCCATTGTATAACAGTCCACTTCTTTCTCTTCAAAAACCCAAAAGTTCACGTTTTTGCAAAAATGTGGTTTGTCTGGCAGAGAGCTGAAAGGGAGTAAGAACACGGATGCTCCGGGAGTCCCCAAAGACCAGGTTGAGAAACAGTGGTCTAGGCTGTTATTATTGAGGATAATAGTAAGTAAACATAGTTCACAAAAAAACAACACCTAAAGAGAGCAGATATGGTGCTTGAGCAGTGTGCAGATATACTGTTGAATTATTAGAGAAAACATACAGTGTGGGTTTTATTCTTTTTAAATGAAACATGCTAAAAGTTCTCTAAAGGATTTAGCACAAAGTTAAACTGAAAGCATCATAGAATGAGTATGGAAAAACATGCGCTAGAAGGCCTGGAGGCCCAGTGGTTTGTACTGGACCCTCACACAGCTGGGGCTGTGGGTTTGGGCAAAGGTGGAGATTTCAGGTCCAGAGAGTACAAATCCAGACCAAGATTTTGTTTCAACCAACCAGTTGAGTGCAAAGAGTCAGTCACACTTCTGCCCCCCATTACCCAAAAACATGTGGTTACATAGGTGAATTGACACCTATAAATTCTGCTTAAGGCGTGAGCATGTGGCCAGCGGTGGACCAGTATCTCTGTCTCGTGCCCATGTTTCCAAGGAAGAGCCCCAAGCTCACTATGACCCTCTACTCGATAAGCAGGTACAGAAAATTGATAGAAGGGAGGACTTCTGAGCCCTCTGCCCACACATGGTGACAGATGTTGTGTAGAGAACCTCGTGCTACATGCATTGAGCCAAAGGACCCTGGTTTCTCTATAAACTGGCTGAAGTCATGTCTAAAATGTAACAGCCACAGCTGTGAATTCCAAGCACAGAATCTTGTTTCTGCTGCACTGTTATGAAAACATCTGGACAAAATACTTTAAATAAAATGGTCTTTATTTGTTTCAGTTTTGTACAAAATTTTTATACATTTCTGGTCTGATTATGATCCCCCCCGTTAAGGCGTCTCTCACAGTCTGCTCACAATGCGGCAGCCGTCCATCAGAATCGCTAAGTGCATGTGAAGCTGAACCAGGCCTTTCCAAAGCCTTTGGGAAAATATGATCTTTGAAGGCATAATATTTGAATATTTTTCATTTTATATCCACTTTGTTGATTTAGACATTGAAGTTAAACAAATAACTTTTAGGATAATGACATTTAAAGTAATATGAAAAGTGTTTTTTCAACATTTGCAGTAACATATCGATTCACTCAACTTTACAATCATTGGACTAAAAATATTACCAAAAATACCCCAGAAATGGAATTAAAAAGTATTATCCAGTAAATTACATGCAGTGATCATAAAAATCGGTCATAGCCAGGTATAAATCCAAATTATGATTAACTACATCTTGTAAAATCATGCTGTATACTACATTTTTGCTATCCCCGACAGAAACAAATGTCCAGTGATTATTATTTCTGTGATCAGACTGAAGGCTTGATTTTCATCTTGTTGGTTTTTCATTAGCAAAACTGGGGGGGAAAAATGCACAACATTAACTGAGCGAAACGTAAAATTGAGCCTATGTTGATATCAGAAGGGTAAACGATAACTCTGAAACCAAGCAAAATGAGCCATCCCTAACGACTCCAAAAAAGCACAAGATAATTTGTGACAGAATCTACTCGGATCCTAAGTTGTAATAAGCCCTGAAGGTGACCTTACCTTCCAACGGTTCCCACACTCGTTGCACAACACAAAGGTAGTCATTGGCTCATCTGCACTGCGAGTCTGCACCTGTACAGGTACAGAGAGGAGCACAGGCTGAGCGGTGACGTCCCCCTCCAAGGATGGGACACAAGGCAACGGGCACCTTTAAACAATCAACATCTTCATGGCAGTTAAGATAGACAGTCAGTGCTCATTCATTGATAAACTTAGAGATTATGTAAAGTTGGAGGTGCTGGTAAGGGTAATACTAATAACACATAACTATAAAAACCAAAGGTAAATGAATAAAATAACCGTGTGGCTCTGCAAGTTAGGATTCTATCCCTGTGATTAAAGGGCTGTTGGTTCAAATCACCAGGCTGGCAGAGTGATGTCACCATTGGGCCCTTGAGAAAGGCCCTTCACCCCGACTGCTCCAAGGACTGGCTGACCCCGCGTTCTCAATTGTACATCACATAAAAAGCATCTGACAAATATAGAAGTAACATAAGACTAAGTGACTGACGGCTGGAGTAGGGCAGTGAGATCATTAGTGTCATCAGGGCCTCCTTAGACTATCTGCAGGCTCAGTGAAAGCCCAATTAGCCTGAGTTAAAAGCCCCCACCTGGTTGTATGTGCAGTTCTTCTTCTTGCACTTGCCGCACTGCAGCAGGTCAGTGGTGGTGCCCCCAGTCTTGGCCATCTGATGCTCCCGGATGGCCTCCTGGGTCATGGTGTTCCTCAGCTGCTTCAGCTCATCGCTAGCCATCTCCTGAGCAGATGGTTGTGATGTTTTCAACAGGGCTACACCCACCAGTGGCACACTTAAGATTGTTACCCTTGTTCGTAGATAGCTGGTATACGAGAAGGTGTGCCTGGTCTTCCAAAACTAATTTTTTAAAAACATGATCTTTGAATGACCAAGATCGTCATAACCTGCCATTTCACCTGCTTGTCCTCGCTGATATCGGTATGTGTCCAACGTACTCAAACCCTGCAATAAGCAAACACTACTGAATATCCGTGATTCATTAATTCACTCCTGTGCAGGGAAATCATGGAATGTGTTCTTGGATCCTCCATTTCTATCCAGGTACACATCATATCGGAGGATACTGACAATGGAGAAGATGAGCTGACAGGTGAAGCAGGCATGCTCATGCTTCACCATCACTTGGGAAACCCCCTGTTTTCTTGCCTGCACGATGTCTAGCTCAGGCAGCATCCCTCAGTCTCTCGCTACCCACTGGAGGTGAAATACTCCTCTCTATGACCTGTGTCGGCCATCTCCGGCCCACAGACACTCTCCCATTGGTTCCTGGTGAAGATCTCGATTCACCGGGGCAGGTCTGATCGTTGATACCTCCACCCTCATCTAAAACAGGTACTGTACATACTGATCGTATTAATCTGCTCAAGCTGGTGTTAATAAATGTGAGGTCGTTGTCCAGTTAGACTTTTATCCAGCATGACTTTCTCACCTCGTGCACTTTAGACTTTCTACTGGTAACTGAGACCTGCCTAAAACCTGGTTATTCAGACCCACTTGTTGAACTGTGCCCACCAGACGCTCCCTCTGTTTAACACCCCTAGACTCCCTGGGTGTGAAGGGGGCTGGCAGTGGTTTTTAAGAAACAGGTTACTTATTGCCATCTGACTTAAGGCTGTTTTTGCAGTTTTGAAGTACAGCCATTTACAGTGGAATGTGTTAATCCTGTACAGTTGCCTTTCATATACCACCCACCTAATTCAAATAAGCACTCCACTGCATTCATTTACAGTTTCATGTGGCTGATCATGCCAAGATGTTATAGTCCCAGAGTCCTAATTCTTAATTTCAGTACTCACATTTGCTGTCCTTCCAAACCTCTTACTAGCAGATTTATAAATCTGACTGAATCAACTAACTTGACCCAGCATAATAGTGGCCCCACTCATGAACAAGGTCACGCTCAGGACCTGGTACTGTCACCAGGGTCTCAGGATTCAAAATGTGGAAATAATAGATCCCTGTCTCTCAGATCATAGCTTTATTGTCTTTGAAATTTCCCTCCCAGTTATCCAACCTATAACTGTCTTTCCTGGTTTCTGCTGTTGCAGTCTTAACCGTTTCACCGGTACTATGTTCCCCGCAGCTGTCATAGTGGCTGCACAGCTGAGAACCCTCCAGCCCATTTTGGTATTCAGGACCTTACCTTCCTTACGTTCCTTCATACTTAACACTGGGCTGCTTAAAGTGAAAAAGCTTAAACTGACAGCCTTGGCTAAACAAAACACTTAGAGCCCTAAGAATAGAGTGTAGAGAGGCTGAGTGTGAATAGAAGCAGGATGAGCTTTAGATTTCAGATTTCCAGATATCAAAAAGCTATAAAAAAAGCAACAAAATACACCTTTCATCTCCAAAAACATATCAAACAGATCATAATCCAAAAGTCTCTCTTCTCCACAGTCAACTCTCCCACTTGCCCTCGTTTAAATATCAATTTTTAAAATTCTTCATAAGCAGAGTAAAAAGCACAAATGCAAATTTATCTCCCCCTCCGAAAGACCTTTCTGTGCTACTGTACATGGCTGGTGTCACAATAAAGCCCAACTTGACTTGAACTTTAAACTGGACGATGTTTAGGATAACGTTATCGGTACCGTGCATTTATTCTGATTTCACTTATATTCATCTAATCTTAATATCACCATGAACATTGTTATTTCGGCTTGACACAAGGAATAAACATCATAAAAAGCTGGCAATTATAAAAATGCATCGACGAGGAATTTTTGTCGACACGTGTAAAACTACGTACACGTTTTGCAACTGCCATGCAGTAAGTGATAAGCTAAATGTATAGTAAGGGAAAGTACTTTATCCCCTCTGGAGCATGTAAAACGCTGTTCTTTTAAGAATTGTGCAATAAAACACTCTGCTAATAACAGAACTTTACTGTCCACCTGATGATCTATTCACCACTCGAGATCTACAATGTTTTATTTATTGGACCTGTGGCATGGTTTTCATTTACAATACAAAGTTATTCTGCTAATAAGCTGCAGGGTAGAAATATATCAAATATAGACTGAATTCTGATATAGTTCGGCGTAATATCACCGTTGCCAGCAGTGCCAAACTATTTTGTAAGGCATGCACTGGCCAATCATGTAGGACTTGTCTCATAAATATTAACGAGACATCTCCTACCACCCTGCAAAAAGGAAATTTTCTGTCCGCCACGACCCGTCCCCCACGCAACGTGACTGCGTCTACCAGCAGAGCTTCAGAGCCTCTGGAGAAACACGCGGCTCGCACGCGGTCCTCCAGAGTTTGGGAATACTTCAGTCTTAACAACTTTTCTGCACCTCTACTGTAGCTGACGTTAACAACGCTGTTTCAGCCGTTTTATATTTTCTGTTTACTTATTCTGTCATGTAAGATTGATACAGATTATCGTTTACGACTCCTCTTACACACTGTAGCCTAAATCATTCCTTGCTCACTGCAGTAAGCTTAACTATAGGCTACTTTTGCTAGTGTTTGTTAAAAACATGTTTCTCTAGTTATGAAATCATTCCATGTTTTACCATCTATATCAACATTAAAGTCAAATTGTTGTACTGAAATAACTAAGTAAAAACTATTGCAGTGACTATTAACTTCAGTCTAACATAGAAATCCTATTGAATATCTTAAGATTTGCCTTTTTTATTAATAAAGCTCTAAAGCTCTCCATCTCTGGTCCTGGAGGGCTATCATTCAGTAGGTTTTCTATTCTACCTGGCTTCTGATGAGCCACACCTGTTCTCAGGTAAATACCAGGAGCAGGTGTGGAAGTGTGTCCACTAGAAGTAGGATAGAAAACCTACTAGATCGTAGCTCTCCAGGGCCGGTGTTGGAGACCCCCGCTGTAATGTTTAAGGAATGTCTTAATAAATTGAAATGTTAATGAGAATTTCAGATTTGTGTGTGTGTGGGGGAGAGGGTGAATTGTATTAAATGACTAACTTGAAAATCAATAGCTTATCAATAAATTTATCATCAGATTGATTGAAAAATTAGTTGTTAGATTAGCCAAATAATTTGAAAAAAATAATAATCGCTAGATGAATGACATAATTGATCCCAGCATCCTCTCACTCCTACATCCAGTACTTTTTACTTTTTTTTGTAGTAAAAAAGCTAGGATTATTAATGACTTGTCTCACCCCAATAACTTACTGTTCAAACTTCTGCATTCAGGCAGAAGGTTCCAGGTCATTATGGCCAAGACAAAGAGACTCAGGAGGTGTTTCTATCCCCAGGTGATTCGACTCCTCAATAAAGACATGCAACTCTCCCGGTCATAGTGTTATGGTTATTAGCTTAACCTTCCACAGCTGTGCTGACACAGCACACTGCACTTTTACTGGCTATAAGCATTTCTTACACAGTATTTCATTTCATCCTGTGATTTGTATATTCAAAATTACTGATTCTATCAAATATTGTAGAAAAAAATAAATCTGTCTGTTCTACCGTGTGTGTACGTGTGCTTGTATACATATGTTAACAGTCTGATGTGTCCCCTTCTGTCAGTACTCCTTAACATTTTTTGTTTCTTTGCTATCTGTATTTAAGTGATTTTCTGTTTTTCGATATTTATTTAGCATAATAATAATTATAAATTTATTATCTTTTTTCCCCTTTTTCCTTTCTTTTGGTGATTCTATACAGCACTTTGGTCAACAAACATTATTTTAAAATGTGCTTTACAAATGAATTCGACAGATTTTTGCCTCATCCAACAGGCAGTTTCGACACACCTATCTAGCCAACTGATTGTCTTCTGACTTTAGGCAAAAGTCATTCGATGAGAATGACTGAGCCGCCATGCTGCTCGTCAAGTACCGGAATTTCTTCAGTGAACCTATCAGGCTTGTTAAACAGGTTTTCATTTTCCGCTGAAGTACATAGAAACAGGAAATTGTAGCACTCCTCAAAACACAGTGTGAGGAATAGATAGGGCGTACCTCCGCGGTCATACTGGCAATGCGGCTGAGCTCAATGGCCCCGGCCAGGACGTTCTTGCGAAGGTCAGGGTTCTTGGGGTCCTTGAGGTTGCTGATGCGACTGCGCACACGGTTCTTATACTTCATGTCTGTGGCTTTAATCTCCTGGTAGATGTGTGTGGACGGGTAGAAAAAAGCTGAGCGCTAAGGGACTTACACTTAATGGAAAATTTTGCATCACTTTTTCTTAGAAGTAGATTTGCTTTGATTGTGCAAATGGCCAACGGCATAAACTTTTATCTTTGTGTATAAGACAACAATGCATCAAGCATTTTATACTGATTTTTTTAATTATCTGTGCTTTGTAATATTTCTGATGGATCGATATTTTGCACATGCATAACAAACAATTTTACCAGTAACATTATCACGGTTTTAAGTTCCTTCCTCCCATCCATCCAACTATCCTCTGCTGCTCATCTGGTTCCATGTTCTGGGGCATTAGTCTAAGCAAAGATACCCAGCTCTCCTTCTCCTCAGCCACCTCCTCCAACGGGGGCCAGGCGATAGATATAATATCATCAGTGAGTCCTGTGTTTGTCCTGGGGCCTCCTCACAGTTAGACATGCCTGAAGCACCTCCTCAGGAAGGTGTCCAGGAGGCGTCCTTACCAGATGCCATATGTGGAGGAGCAACGGCTCCCAAATGTCTGAGGTCCTTACTCTGTGTCTAAGGCTGAGCCCAGACAGCCTGCAGCTTGAATCAACAATCTAGTTCTTTTGGTCACTGCTCAAAACTCGTGATCGTGGGTGAGAGTAGGAACATAAATCAACCAGTAAATAGAAAGCTTTGTCTTCTAACTCAGTTCTCTCTTCACCGCCACTGACTGCTACAAAATCTCCCTGCTAATTCTGCACCGTTCCACCTGTAAATCTCCAGTTCCATGTTTGTCTCACTCATTAACAAGACCCTGAGATAGTTAATGGCCTGTAACACCCTCCACATGACCCCGAGGGGCGTGGTCATAGGTCGTAAGCTTTATTTAAGTCCACAAAACACATAAAGACTGGCTGGGCAAACTCCCATGAACACGCCAATATTCTTGTGAAGGTAAAGAGCTGGTTCAGTGTTGTACCACAATGGACGGACTCGTATCTCCAGAACCCCTGGCACAGACCTTCCCAGGGAGACTGATGAGTTTGATGCCTCTGAAGCTGAAACACGCCCTCCAGTGGCCCTTCCAAAAAATTGGGACCACTACCCCAGTCTGCCAATCCAGAGGCACTGCCCCCAATCTCCATGCAATGTTGAAGAGGGGTGTCAGCAAAGACAGAACAAGAATGTCCACAGCCTTCAGGAACTCAGAGTGAAGCTCATCCAGCCATGGAGCTGTACCACTGTGGAATTTGTTTAACCATCTAAGTGACCTCAGCCATAGTGATGTGCAGTATAAGTCCTCTAACTCAACTTCTCCCAAGGATGGTGTGTAAGTGGGACTCAGAAAGTCCTCAAAGTGATCCAACTATATCCCCAGTTGGGTCAACACCATCCCTGCTGTAAACTGCCAGTGCTTCACTCCACTTGGCCTGTCAGTGCCTGTCAGCTGCCTCTGGGCTCCCACAAGCTAACCAAAGTCAGAAAGCCTCCATCCTCAGCCTAAGCTCTCCTTTTACCACTGGTCTCCACCACCGGGTTCTGGGGTTGCCACTGTGACAGGCACCAGTAATCTTATGGCCACAGCCCTGCACAGCTACCTCAGCAAGTGAGGCACAGAATATGGCCCATTCAGGCTCAATGTCTCCAGCCTCCCTCAGAATGTAAAAGTAGCACTGCTGGAGATATGAGTAGAAGATCTCCTGAACAGGGACCTATGCCAAATGCTCCCAGCACACTCTCACTATATGTATGGGACTACTCGGGTTCAGATTGGAAAGGCTGCTCTTCCCAATCGCACACCTTCAGGCTTCACTATCATTACGCACAATAGCATTATAGTCCCAAGTAGAACACTGGAGTTCCCAGAGGGGGCACCTTATTGCATTCCACACAAAGTCTCCAAGAATGCTGGATACTTATTACTATTGCTCAGTGCAATCAGACCATTAGCAGTAGACCTACACCAGTGAATTGCCTCTCAACCAGGGAAAATCCTGAGCAGAATTGAGGCCAGCCATTCTCTAGCGGTTTGGTTACAGAGACCATGCTGTCTGTTGAGGTGAGCCTGACTATCTAGTTGGTATCTCTCTACCTCCTGCACCAGCTCAGGCTCCTTTCCCATCAGATATGATACAATCCATGTCCCTATGGGGGTCTTTTCAGCTAGCAAACTTGCCAACTTTACCTGTTCCCATTGGGTTAACAGTCAAAGAGACTTTAATCCTGCCCACTATGGCCTTGAAAGCCCTGCTCAACCCAGCCGTGATTGTGCAGTGTGAACTCTGGGGATAAAGGAAGAGCCTTCTTGGAGAAACACAGCAGCTCAGCCAAAGGATATGATATTCGATCTCTGCAGCCATGGAGTTGCAGTTGATGCCAAAATCCTTGTAGTCATCTGGGAAGAGAGGGGGAACATTATGGCTTGTGGCAGCCATACAAGTAACAGATGTGAGTATTTCTGCTCTAAAGAGTGCTGCAGTGCACCATCAGAGTATCCTTGTGTGAAGTGAAAAGCACTAATAGTGTGAAACATCCCTATATTCATGGCTGGTACGAGAAAGGCGGTATATGACAGAAATTTCGCCAAACCGTTTAAATAACTGCGCGTTTTTGTCATATACACATTTTTAAAACACCCTCAGAAACCTTGGATGGTCTACTTTTCAAATATATATTATATATATATATATATATGTAGAAACTAAATATATTTTTACAGCTTTTTGATACAAATAGAAATAACAAGAATGACTGACTCAAGCGTCTGCGTCTCGAAGCAGCTCTGATCGCCCACCCACCTGCAAATCTCGCCATTCGCATGATAATTACATGATAATACCACAGTTAGTATCAGGTAAAGAAATATGTGAATACGCCCATTGTGATTGAAATAAACAAGAGCACATGTCTGGGTAGTGTTTACACTGATCGGCTACAATATGGCACACGGATACGTCTCTGCCACTGAAGCTTTGCGCCAATGTTGCCATTTTCAGCAGCGAATCTCAAACCTGTGTCCATGGCTAGGTGAAATATTTAAAAATGCCAAGACATGTCAGACTACCCCGAAAGTGGAAAAGAAGCCTCAGGGCCCAGAGGGTTAGGAAAAGATCAAATAATAAAGCACTATAAACTGTAACACAATGATGCATAAATGACACGTTAACCTCTTTTAACACAAAACAGCGTGGTTCTGCACCCACCATCGGTGCGTAGTGCAGCAGCCAACATCTCGATGCATTTGTCACGAACAGAGTCCCCAGTCAGCAAGTGAGGGGGCAGTGGGCCACCTGTGGGACTGAAGGAAGGTGACACCGGGCTGGTTGGTGAGGTGGGTGTCTCTAGTTTGACCTTACTGTTACCCCTGCAAACAGAAACCAGAGGGACGCTATCAACCATCTGCTGGTTGCTGAGGATGATGGGATAGAATGCAGACAACATTTTATAAACACTGATCATACTCTGACTTAGGACTTAAGTGCCTATGTAAATGCATCGTGAAGGACTTTCACACATTTCTCATACAAATCTCTGGTATAGTGCTCCAGTCTTTCTTTACAGCAAAATTAAGCTTCTCCTGAAATCTTTGTTTTGTGCTGTTTTTTTCCATTTTAATTAATTCCAACAATATTATATTAAGTTGAGTTTGGGGCACTGCAATGCCTACAAAAGTTCTGAGTCCATCTATAAACTGTGCATAATCAGTTGGCTATCATTAGACATAGATGCTGACACAAAAGACAGAAACACATCACGCAAATAGTGCACACATACAAACCACAGAGCCACCTGTTGCTGCCATCAGGTCAAACAAAAAACTTGTAGCAGAAAATATGGATAATATCACAAACAGGAATGCCCCTGATACACTTCTAATGTATTAGGATCAAACTGACTATAACTAGATGCTTGAACAAATATTAACAAATGTTTCAATGTAAAATGGGTCAAGGGGAACCGAAAAGGAGACTACACACAGCTTTATGGATTCATTATAACCCAGGGGCCACTGAACGTCCTGAGATGGCCCATGGCTACACTCCCTGTATAGGGTGACCCCAAATAACCAGGGAATCAGTCATGGCCCAGTAACCCTGCTCCTCAAATACTGGATGATCAGACTACACTAGACAAGTGAGGAAGGCCTGGGCTTTGGGGGTTAATGGAGCTCAGCACATACCTGCTGAGGCCAGCAGTCTGGAGACTGATCCCCTGTCCTGGGGCTAATGCCTGTGCAAGGTCACTTGGTATGAAGAGTTCACCATGGCCTTCGAACTGCGAGGAGATGTCGCTATCTGACCTACAGCCAGTGTTGAGCATTTCAGGTCCAGAAGCTACAAATCCAGACCAAGATTTTGCTTCTACCAACCAGTTGAGCATAAAGAGTCAAAGACATAGAGTACCCACCTGATTGGTAGAAATAAAATCTTGGTCCGGATTTGCAGTGTTTTGACCCAAAATTTCCAACACTATCTACAGCTATTGTAAAATAAAGTTTGTTGCACCCCAGGAATGTCAGTGGTGGTTTCAGTTGTTGAAGTTGGCCTGCATTAACTCCAAAAGCACTACAAAGGACGCAACTTCTACTTCTACATAAAGTATGGTTAGTGAATTACTGTTCATCATAATGTTTCAACAGTGATCATATGCTATCATAGTTGCAAAAACTATTGTCAGAAATATCAATCGAAATATAACAGATTAATACTTATTTAGCTAAATTGCAAAAGCTCAATTAATGTCAGCTAATTTTCAGTAACTATTGTTTTGGGCTTGTCCAGGCTATGGCCAGGCTGAGCCGACTGTGCAGCAGACGGCTGCTGAACATGTGTCCCTGAACACGGACAGCTGTGTCTGCGCCAAAATATTTTGATTACTACTAGTCTGCGTTTTGAAATTCCATGTCTGTCTTGAACATTTTGACCAAAACATCCATCAGAATTCGCTCTGGTGTTGAGCTTTGCTTTTGCCCGATGGACCCCTTGTTAGCCATATGTTTGTAATACAGTATACTAACTGCCTTGTATGTTACTTTGGTCCAAGGCATTTGCTAAATAAAGAAAGGTAAATTACTGTATTTGACATGAAACTATGCACAGCAATCTGGTTATAGCACTGAGCTTGGTCTGTATATTTCTTAGCGCTGACAGAGAGGTGAAAACAACGTTAAAAGTGACAGCTGCAGGCAGTAAGTGGTGCAGTACGTCATTCATGACTGCAGACGGTTACGCATGCCCTGTGCTGGCATTTACTACAATAAGCATTGCGCTCCTAAAATACTGGGGAATGTGCCGGCACACCAAGCAATGCAGGGGGGTTCAAGGCAGGTGACGGTGGCAGGGTCCCACTGGGGGGTGTGACATACATCTCACTGCTGTCCGTAGATGGCTTCCGCTGTTGGGCTCCAGCAATCGGGGACTTGGGCCCCTGCGAATCCCTCCTAGGAACACACAAAGACATTTATATTACATAAAGACAAATGACACATTCCACATTCTAGTGACAGGTCACTATGACTTATCCTTTTGGGTTAATGTAATGAGGTTAAATTTAGAATATACTCAAAAATAATTGTGGAATGCAGTATGGCAAGATGGCAGCTTAAAAGTTTTAATCAGCCTATTAGCTGTGGGCAACGGGTTACAAAAATACATTAGAAATGTCAATGAGGCAGTCAGATTTAAGGAGTTGTACATTAGAACTGGTCTTCAGATGACACTGGACTGATCATAACAATGCTAAGATGTACACTGACTAATATATTGAGTTTTTATTTGATCCGTCTATGCAGCTTTTTATAAATGTTACTCCCAGTTTTTCCCTCCTTAATTTAGTCCAGCTGTCATCAAGTCTCAGCTGCTCGCGTCCACAAGGGGGCTGGCGGCAGCTGTCGTGTCCTGCCTTCTTTACTCTCAGCCAATAAACTGCTGTGGGAGGGCCAAGAGCCAATTGGACGTGAAGTGTGCCCTTCAGTGGCAAACAGGAATTCACACCAGACAGAACAATACCACTGTCAGAACCACCAAACCTATTGCAGTGACCCGTCACAGCTAACTAACAGTACAGCCTGTTAGTCACATTCTGTGTGTAGACCACAGAACTCAGACTTTCAACATTTCATAACCACCTGAGACACTCAGGGTTTTCAAACTGTGAGCCAGTGTTGGTAAGCCAAGTACAGGTGGAACGATCAAGTTCAGAGAGTACAAATCCAGACCAAAAAGGATTTTGTTTCAACCAACCAGCTGAGGACTCTGTGATAGTGACTATATTCAACTGGCTGGGTGAAACAAAATCTTAGTCTAGAGTTGTACTTTCTGGACTTGAAATTTCCACCTGTACTGGTAGACATGAGAGGTTCATATCACCTGTCTCCTGTGATCTTCTTCACTGGAGGGCCACTTACACTCTTTAAACTGGTGGAATCTCTCCTGAGAAAAGAACAAGTATGTAACAGTCTGTTGCAGAAACATAGCAACCATGAAGACATCACGAGAGGGTGTCCCTTTGACAGACCCTGTCATGCTTTTCTACCTGGTCTCAAACATCTACCGCAAACCAAAATAAAACTGTAGACATTTCAATTATTAATAAACCTCCTCAGTGAGTTAGTACTGAGTTTATTTTATAATAGAAGTTAAAATAATTTCAGAAATACTAGCCCTGAATATTAGAATGGTAGACTGCAATAATCTCTGTACTGGTGTTGGATATATTTCTGAATAATCCCTCGTGTTTGATGATGAATAAAAGCATTTGGTAACATATTATATTTTCTGTACCTTCATAATTCCTTTATAATGCATTTATCAACAACATTTAAGTATACCTCAACATCCTAACATACCTTAACAGTTTTAATATACATTAATAAAATTTTTTACAATCGCTTTCACACTTGTCTCAATAACAAATCTGCTTCACCAGAACTCTTAACATAATATGCTTTATAAAACACCCCTGAGCCCATCAGTTAACCTTTGGTATAAAATGCACTTCAACCACCAACACACTTCAAACTTCATCCAAAGGTGATTCTTCCTTCCATAACTATAGCCATGCATGCTCTCCTATAAGACTACTGCGTCACTCATAGTACAATTAATTATAAAACACAAATCGAAGCACCGCAAAACACATATGTGTTTATTTATTCTCTATTTTTGCATATTTTAGTGTTGCATTGCAAAATAAAACAAAACACATAAAGCTATACAGCAGTAGCAGTGGGAAAACTACATTAGCACTTTACTTATAACAAGGCACATTTCAATGCAAACATGACCGTTTTTGTAGCGATGGTAAAGCTGCAAACTAAAAAACTGAACAAACTTTTGCTGAAATCAGAATAATCTAACTTATTTCAAGCGTACGTATAGTTTTCTGTCAACATGCAGCATATTTCCATCTACAGTGATCTAAATTTTAAGTATTGAATTACTGTTAACTGTTGTGAACTGAGTATCTAAATGTCTGAAAAATTTGCTGTAGTGGTACAGAATTTTTCTGGCATTGAACACAGAGAGATATTCATGAATTTTGGAAGAAGTATTGAATGCATTTTGTATCAAAGTAATGCAAAAGCATGCACAGTTTAGTACACATAATCTACTGATATGATGCATGTGTTAAGTGTTTTGAGAAAAGGGACAATGTTGAGAAAAGAGACTAAAACAACAAAGTCTAAAAACAACTGTAAAAAGCTGTAACAAACATCATACAATTATAACGTTTGTTATTATATAAAACCTCATTACCAGAAAAGTTGGGATACTTTCTAAAATGCAATAAAAACAAAAATCTTAGATTCATTAATTCAAGTGAACTTTTATTTAAAATCAAAAGTACAAAGAAAAGTCTGAGTTGAGTTGAGTCTACTGTCTTATTGTCTATACTAGAGAGACTCTCTCAGCCCTGCTCTTCAAACTAAGAAAATTATGGATTTGAT
>JABFEA020000138.1:26252414-26265961 GCA_019775915.2 Cyphomyrus plagiostoma | reverse complement strand
CCTGCGATAGAGGGGCATACAGTAACATACAGCTCCTGCGCCAGAGGGGCATACAGTGACATACAGCTCCTGCGATCGAGGGGCATACAGTGACATACAGCTCCTGCGATCAAGGGGCATACAGTGACATACAGCTCCTGCGATAGAGGGGCATACAGTGACATACAGCTCCTGCGATAGAGGGGCATACAGTAACATACAGCTCCTGCGCCAGAGGGGCATACAGTGACATACAGCTCCTGCGATCAAGGGGCATACAGTGACATACAGCTCCTACTCACCTGGAGCACTTGGTCCCTTGCGCCTCACTCCTTGTGGGAGGACTGCGGGGGTGATGGTGGCTCTCACTTTGGTGACAGCGATAATTGAGTCTTTGTAGGTAGGCCTATATAAACACAGAAACAAAGCTTTTAATGAAGCAAAATGTGTCCCGATTTTAATGACATCTTTAATTTTCAGCCCATTTTTAGAGAAGTTTTTTCTGCTATTGCATTATATTAGTATAGTAATAGAAATATTGAATAATCACTCTATAGTCAATATATCTGGTTTATGATGTCAACTAGGTGGGTCCACATTTTCTTAAATTGCAGAGTAAGTTTGCCTATGATGATAATGTGTTCATCCTGAAAACTGTTTTGTAATTTCAGGTGAACCACCTCAACACCGGATCCACCACTGTACCACCCAACTCAACACCGGATTCACCACTGTACCACCCAACTCAACACCGGATCCACCACAGACAGCATCTCATCCAGGGTGTATCGACCCCCTTGTGCCACTCCATATTTTATTTTTTCTTAGGTACAGT
This sequence comes from Cyphomyrus plagiostoma, assembly GCA_019775915.2. Taxonomy (NCBI): domain Eukaryota; kingdom Metazoa; phylum Chordata; class Actinopteri; order Osteoglossiformes; family Mormyridae; genus Cyphomyrus; species Cyphomyrus plagiostoma. The sequence goes on along the minus strand of JABFEA020000138.1, from coordinate 26,265,147 downwards.
AGGTACAAACGGCAGTGCTGATACTCCAGTCACAAACTGGAAACTTACTTTAGTATTCGCCAGCAGGGGGTGCTAAAGGTCTAACAAATGTGCCTGTCACCACGTCATAGTTTTAGGAAGCGGCCCAAGGAGAATGGAATGGGAAAGAAAATATTCTCAGCTTTTTACTTGTCTGTGGGAATTGTCTCTGGAAATGAATTACTTCAAATAGTAAGTGAATGTGTATATATAAACACAATGAAAAGATGTAAACATGCAATTATACGGGTTTCTCTCCATTGTGGCCAACACTTGGTCAGCTTGCTGTGTGTAAGCTTTGACCATAGCACACACAGGCTTGGTGCTTTTTTTAGAATCTTGCATTATTTTACATTGTGCCTTTGGTAGACTTTCCTGCTTTAGTAGGTCGCAATAACGTTATTCTTCACTCTTCACACAGCAATTGTAGTGGAAGCAATGGAGTCCATGGTTTGAAAGGTAAAATGAGCCTTTTTTCAGTTACACACTTTTTAAGGATTTTCTTGTAGGTTTCACACATACATCAATGGAGTTATCTTTATCATAACTACAGGCTGTTGTGTTGCATTTCAAAATATGTACTACTATCAAATTTGGTATTTTTCCCCAAACAATTAATAATCCTGCACGACACCTTTAATACAGTCTGTAGAGACTTTGATAGAAATTAGGGACAGGAATATCTGAAGCAGTACATTTTTTCTTTCGTCTAGGAAATGCTACACAAATTTGGTATTCCATCCTAAATTTGGATAACAAATCCATATTTTTTTTGAGGGGGGAGTTTTACTTCATGAGTAATGCTAGAGTAGTGTGTTTGATAATGATTTTGTCAGGGAAGGCAGGAGAGAATTTGGAGCAGCGAAGGAATAGTATGTAGGAGGTACAGCATAGTAATAGAACCCTTGAACTAAAGTTATCAGGGAAACGGGGAAATTGCAGAAAAAAAAACATGTGGAGTAGGGCAAAGGAGCAAAAGACAGGTAGAACATAGTGGTGCAAATTCAGGACAGGGGGCATTGGGCAGGAAAAGAAAAAAATGAGTGTAAATTTTTAGAAGACAGGAGGACAGGTGCATTTTGCAAGAATGGTGAGCTGCCTCTGTCAGCAGATTTTTAACCAGCGGTTCAGGAGATCATGCACGGCTTCACAGAGAGGTGAGCTTCCATGGCTACAGGAGAACGTCCAAGTGTCGCTTAACTGGGAGGCGAGTTTCCATGGAAAGGAGGTGAGCGGCCTGCTGCACTGAAGCATGGTGTGATGCTCGTACCAAACACACAGCCTGACTGGGCAGGCCGCTCACATGCTCAGCCCAACACAAAAATGTCCCTCCAGCCTCCTTCATGCACAACAATCGATTACTCAACATTAAGTTGACAACTGCGGCCACTTTCCTTTCTCTTCTTTTCCTCAAAGTAAAAGAAATGGGCCAGTTTGCCTTTAGGTAAGACTGCTAGCTGGCCTGTGGAGCTAAACGAATTAAATGAATTCCTCAACCTGGCAGCCTTGCTCATCTCTCTGCACCTCAGCCAGCTCTCTCGTCCATCCCCTCCAAAAAGCCTTTCTTATTAGGCCAACACATAAGGTTCTCAAACTTATGCCAGCTTGCCTTTCTCAAAATGAATAATTCAGCTGGCCTGGACAGTTGGACACTAAAAGTGGTGAGCATTACCAAAAAATGACTTCTGCTTTCCTAGATGATCTGACTGGGTTGTTTCTTTGCCTAATCCGTAGGAGCTCCAACCACCCTTTCTGGATGTACACACTAGAGAAACAACATGCCTGGTACTCAGTTGGTAGTCAGCCTCTACGTTGGTCTAAATTGAATGCATGCATAGATATTCCTGCATTTATAAAATGCTGAATAAGACAAGGTTCCTAGTTTGGGAAGCTGGACTATCATTACCCACTTGGGGTAGGCCACATCAAGTCCCGTTTTCGTGCTACTCCAAACAGTACCAGACAGATCTAAGTCATGTCCTTGTCTTCGGTTTAGCCATTGGAAACCACAAAAACCCACAGAAGTACCATACTAAGCATGACCTTCTTAGGGACATCTAAGGGCTGCCTAAATTTTACCCCTTCAATGTTAGTTTCCCAGCATGTTATACCTTGACTGTGGGGCTTTCACCAGACCAGGCTAAGACAGGCACTGTATGCCCCTGGATAATTATGGGGTCCTTATAAATGACATCACACGGGATAATTAATGACCTCATCCCACTTTCATTTCTGGGGGCTTGCTGAGATCGTCTGAAATGAAACAGCCAGAGACCCGAGAAGAGCTTCAGATGGTTCAGCTGGTGGTTTAGTGTTTATCGCTCCTACACCCTGGAGCTAATGATGAGAGAAATAAGGCTTGGCTAGCTGCAGCGGAAGTCTGTTAACCTTATGCAGTCCCTTACCCATGTCTGTCTGCCCAGCTTCCATCAGCAGAGCTCAGTTATCTGGGTGCCGGTGATATTCATTTCAGTGATTCGCCACTCTCAGTTGCTCCTCAGCCTTGTCTCAATCTCCTCTGCTACATGGAAGGAAGAACTAGAGACTCGTCTTCTTGGGAGGCAGGGAACGATATGGCTTCTTCTTTTGCCTTTAATTTTTTGCTCTTTTGACGCAAATGTTTGGCACCACTCCATAGCGCCGCACTTATCGTTGTTTCATTCCTGCCCCCCCCCCCCCCCAAAAGTTCCTGCCACAATGAACTATTCCATTATGACCAGCCCAAATGGACTCAGCCACAGACCATATCCAAAGGGGGGAAAAGAAACACACAGAAAGCTGAGTAACTGCTCAATAATGTCATTCTACAGGACATACAGTACAGCTTGTTCCTGTAGGGCAGCTTTATGAAAAAAATACTAACTGAAAATGAGCATCTATGGCTTTATTACTGCTTACCTAAAAGAGTTAATTACATATTGGCACAAACGCATGTGGAATCATTTCTGTAGCATGTCTTGGTGGTTTTTCACAAACTGCCTATTTTATGTTTTGCATTCACTTCATTTGCGTACTCGCCCCTGGTCCACATTCTGACCACTGCTGGACATTTAGTATAGAACCAGCCTCATTGACTGTTGACAAGACCTTCCTAGTGTGGTAGGAAAATAAAATATCCCTAACGGTTCTCAACTTTGTTCCCAAACTGGCCGGGCGCCAACGGAGGAGCGGCTTTCTGAGAACTATATGTGTCATTTTTGTGTGGCCAGTTACCAGGGCTCACGGTCCCTCCTGCTATGTGAAATTTGCCCTAAAAACATCTTAACTCTTTACTGTATGAGGCCTCTGTTTGAGACAGCTCACCAAACCACTACACAATGAGACAGCACAGGACTTACTCTCCACATGGTAACACTGCACATCTGTTGGGTTACATCCCCACTGCGTATGGCGGTGGCTCACATTGGTGTTTAAGTGAGAGGTCTCCGTAGGGACTTCTAGGGTGAGAGAAGCAGCCCCCCAGGCCTGTCCTGTGGTGTCAAGGAGGTTCCTGTGAGGCCAACCCCTCCCTGGGAGCCCTGGACGCAGACCCAATGGTGTTACTGTGCAAATCCCTGCTTGCACTCATTCCTTAATCAGTAAGCCTGTAGCAAAGCAGCCCAGATCCCTTCAAGCAGACTTTGCATGCCTTAGTTTGCCATTTCTAAGCTTGGCCTGCCCCTCTTCCAGCATTAACTCTCCAGTGCAGATTCCCCATTTCAGCATGAACTCAAGCATAGAGAGATAAAAGTGAAGAGTAGCATTCTGTAACAAGAAATCACATTTAATGTGCTAATGCTGCCATGTCTGTGTGCACATACCTACACCCACTGGACACATATGGTACCCATTCAATACAAGCATTCACTTAAAAAATATATATATATATATATATATTTTTTTTTTTTTTTTTTTTCTTCAGTGACATACTTTCCACGCAGAAAAGTCATGGCTATGGGCTAATTGCAGTGCAATTATATTAACTAGAAATGTTTTGCCAGAATATTGTTGCTGCAAAGATTAGACTGGGATGAATTTCTTTCCACACTGACATTTGTGGAATCCGACATTCTTTAAAGTGGAGGATAGACATTCTAACCGTCACTGTTGTAAAATGGTTTAACTGGCAACCTGGGCTAAACGACATCTGTGTGTCAGAAGTTTGATGAAAGATGAGCGTGACACTGGAGACAGACGTTTCGTGGCTGCTGCCAGGGCCCAAGCCTGCTCTGCACGTCAAGTCGGAGTCAGACAACGACCAAATGATCTGGAGAGCACACAAATAGGGGCACTAAACTACTGCGGGAATCTGACACCAGATTTCAGAGTGAAACAGCAATATCCCCCTTGGCAAGTTTTTGTTATTTATAATGTATATCTATCAGTATTGGTACAGATATATCATAATTTTTGGAATAGAATGCCTAGAATTTTTCCTTGGAATGCTAATAAGGAAACGACTAAACTTTCCCGCTTTCTTAGCCATGAGCATGAAGGTGGTACATATTTGTTAGAAATAAAAAGAGAAAATGAACGATGAGTTATCAGTGCACAGATGGGCAGATTAAGGAGAGTGACTTACTGGCCAGCAGCAGAGCTGCCTGGTAAGTGGCACGACAGCGGTAATGGGATCTTACAGCAAGTGTAACTTACCCACAATTCCCTCCAGCTCTCTGCCTCTTCAGTTAAGTGTCCCTCGGGGCTTGACCCAGCACGTACCTAAAATCCAAAAGGAAGGTGCTGGTCCGTTTGTAGATTTGCAATTTGCTTAGTGTGCCTTTTCTGTTCTCCACAGTCAAGTCTCTTAGTTGAGAAGGACACAGCGGTGGCTGGATGTGGCTGCTTGCCTTGTACTTCCTGGAGGGGCTGTCCCATGGTTTGCCAGCCAGTATGAGCTCCCAGAATTTGCCCAAAATGCATGCAGCAAATTAAGGACAAAGAGGTAACCAGGTCATGAGAAGTCAGATGCATTCCTTCATAAACTTAGTGACAGAAAAAGTTGCCATTTTACGTTTATTCTCTGTTGTGCCCAACTGGAATGCATTACTGGCATACAGTGCCATCATATTGATATTTTGCACAAGGAAATTAGATTCAGGCGAATTAGTCACGATGTCTCTGCACTCTGTAACGTTGCTCCATCTCCTTCAGTTTCCCGTAACCTCCTCACCTAAGCAGTGCAAAATTTAATTTGCATTCCTCCAGAGTCATAATTCACCGTATCCCTTTAAGGGCCCCATGCAAAACAAATGGTTCATGGTTTTTCAAACAATAAAAACGCTCCGTGTCAATTAGACAAGTTTTCAGTCATAAGCATCTCACTGCTGCTATCCTTAAATCATACCTATGTGAAGGGCCTTTCGTTCTGTGTTTTACAGCGATGCATGGTACCTTGTGCAGCTGAAATTCTAAGTTCAATGACAAAGCCACATAAATATCATTTGCCCCAGCCCACCCAAGGGAATTTTAACAGAGAAGAGTAATATTTATATTTATTACTCAAGAATCCAATTCGGTTTTAAGTGTAACTCTGAGAGCTGTTAAATGTGGTGCTAAAACACATGACCAGGTTTGGAACACAGTGGCAATGAGCTGTTTGGCAGGTTTACCCACAGATACGGGCAGCTTTACGTTTTCTAACCATAAAAATGCACGATACGGCACATTTTCTGTAACCACTTATCCTTTTCAGGGAAGCCTATGGGCGCAAGGCAGGGAACAACCCAGGATGGGGCACCAACCCATCACTGGGCCCACTCGCACACCAGTCACACTTATGGCCAATTTCGTACCTCCAATTAACCTCAGTGATGCCACCATTGGGCCCTTGAGCAAGGCCCTTAACCCCAGTTGCTCCAAGACCCGGCTCACCATACTTTCTCCACCGTGCCAGTTTGGTGGTCTCCTAAGATTTTCCAGCTGTCCTGAAGGTGGTCCCACATATGCTGAGCACTCATTGGCCACTTTTCCTCTTCCTTAGTAATATTCACAGAGGTGGAATTCCTGGCAGAGCCAGTGTTTAGAAAATGCTTGTGTCCAACGTCAATGCCCAGCGAAATGTAACTTGGTACAAAACTTAGACCCCTAAACAACGGAAAAATATAATATGGTCTGATTAATCCTTTTCCCTACATCTGGCATGCCTTTATGTTTGGAATGTCAAAGGATAGTTTCATCCCACGACGCCTGATGGTATGCATAGGTATCTCAAAAGAGTCACTAGGTCTCTTATTTGCTCTCCGTAGTCAAATAGCATCCAAGTAATATGAGGTTATTCTATAGGACCAGGTGCATAAGGCTGACAATACAGTGCATGTCACTCATAAATGCTTGTTTGGCTAAATGATTCTCTTAACAGAATTAGGTTAAGTCTGTCTCTCTTAGGTTTTTACATTCTGACAAGGAGCCTGGAAACCACATAGATATCATCAGATTGGCTCTCCTCATCTTTCCTCTGCAGTGTTTAAAACCACAAGTTAACACCCAAGACACATGCAGTCTCTTTAACAAGCCATACCTTGGCTCACTTCATAGTACTTTTTATACAGAATGTCTCAGAGTGTATCCCAATCTACTGCATGGCCCAAGGGTATGTGCCAGACCTGAGGATGGCAGGCATGAATGTTATAGGTTACAGATCAAGCCTGCAATTGTTTTACTACAGTCTGTAAAAAAGGAAACAAGTTGTTCACACTGAACTCTACTGTAAGTCCAAATACTAACTTTGAGTCCTTTTTGCATTTTTGGATTTCACAACCTTCGGATGTGGACCTATCAGGAGTGCTGTTCTGCATACATGCTCACCCCTTTCACAGTATTGACAGGTGGCAAGCACACACAAAGACACACCAACAGTAACTGACCATGTAATATCACAGAATGCTGAATGAACCAAGCAGTGACTTTCTTTGTCTTGTTGTTCTGCAAGTGGTGGCTCTAAGGCTAGGGATTTGTGCCAGTAACTGGAAGGTTGTTGGTTCCAATCTAGTGAATGCCCAGAGTCATTGTACTCCATTTGGCCCGTAAGCAAGGCCTGCAACCTACAATTGCCTTGTCCTGGGTATGACCTTATTCTACATCCAGCTCTATAAGGAGGTCTTCCAACTTACAGGGAATAACTTGGGGGCTGGTGGCAGGATTGGCACTCTGGCCACTGGTCCAATCAGACTAGTGTGGTGCTGAGGTATCACCTGTCACATGGCTGAACTCAGGTTCTCATCCCAGAGGTGGTTTGTCATGTGCAGTATTGCACTGTATCAGTGCATACTCCTTACCTGTGCAGATCATGTGAATGCTTTCCAAACCAACACGGAAAACCCTGATTGTTAATCCAATCATGGCATATAGAATTCCTAGCAAGTCATAGTCAGTATTTTATTTATATTCATTTGTGTGAGGACATTTTTTAAGGATTTTTCAGTGCTAGATGATTCAAATTCCAAAATACCCTAAATGTGTAATATTTGGCAGCGTGCATCCATATTAAGAACCAGAATACCAAAATAAATCACATAAAGTTATTTTAGCTTCACTTAACTAATCACATATATAATCCAGTTGTTATTATTAATATTACTGGTATACGGCCTTCATTGTATATTACAGTAATACAGAAAAAAACATATGAGGAGGAACCAATAAACTTTCAGATAAGAATGCACCAAAATAAGGAAGAGAGAAGATCGTCAGGAGCAATCTGAACATCTTTCAGCTGTGCTTTCAAGTTAGGAAGGATTTATTGCTGCCATATGAGATTCCAGCAGCCCAGAGGAAATGGAGAGAATCCTGCCCAGAGCACTAATGGAAAATCCCTCCGGTTAGTGCTGAGTTCGTCTCTGGGTCATCAGAAACGCAGTTATTTGCACATGAGCAATAGCGCTGATGTCATGAAGCGCAGTCCCAGATGGTGACGTCATCGGATACCCTGTCTGAGCCCCCGGAGGTCGAAGGCCAGCAGTGGCACGGTAACCCAGACGTTTGTATATGGTCACTCCTGGATTGATATTCGGCTGCGGTGGGAGGCTGTTGGAGCTTGAGAGGCTCCATCCACAAGTGCTTCTAGACCCTTTTTGGGGAGACATTAGTCACCAAATTTTTTTGGCTCAGCCCCCCTGAAAAATATTTTTCTATACCCATTTAGCATTTTCTCCTGTGATTTCATACATATTTCCAACAAATTTTATAGTTGGAGACCCCAACCCCACCCTCAGCAGCACCACCCCCACTCAGCTAATTTTTATCATGGGGAAACTACTGGTGTAACATATTTCTTCATATTGATAGTGGCACCCCTACTGGGGGCTGACTACCCCTAAGGGTCAAATCCTGGAATCACCTCTGACTCCATTCCATAACTCCCTTCACATTGAGTATTATAAGTGACCTGTATGGGACCCATGTGACTAGAGGGAAGTGGAAGCCGGAATGACCCTACATTTCAGGTCATAGACTAAAACAACACTCACAACACTCTGTGCAAATGAGTTCAGTATATCAACATTTCAGTATATACTGTAATATGACCACCTTTTTTAGTAGCATTTGGATGTGATTTGGCATAGAATCTAGAATCCAACAGTCTTTGATGATCTTGGGGTCTCAGTGCCTTACTTGAATTAATTCCTGAATAAGCTTATCTTATATTATCGTATCGTATGATAGGTGAGTTGTACCATTCTATAAAGTCAGCACATCTCAAAGTGTGTGTGTGTGTGTGGAGGGGGGGATTAGATTCATATTATATTGTGGGGACAAAATGTCCCCCACAATGTAATAAAACTTGTTTGTCCATTTTTCAGGTCCCCACAAAGATCCATGAATGCAATCAAAAAAGTAAAAATTCCAAAAGTCTTTTTGGTTACTTAAGGTTAAGGTTAGGGGTGGGTAGGGATTAAGGTCGTCATGTTGGGATTATAATTATTCCCATAGACATAGATGGAAAGTCCCCACAAAGATATAATTACAAACTTGTGTGTGTGTGTGTACTTGCGTGTGTATGTGTGCGTGCGTATGTGTGTGCGTGTGTGTATGCGTGCGTGTGTGCGCGTGTCTGCTCGCACATGTATGTAGCATTAGAAGTGTGATAGCACGGGGTGCAACTGCAGATATTGGAACCACAGTTGTGGATATTGGAGCCACAGTTACAGATATTGGAACCCTCCATCCCCATCCCAGAAGAGGGAACCAACCACTTTGCAGAGCCAGAGAAAACACTTCGATGGACAGCACAAAGTCATATGCTTGACTCTCTTCAATAGATGAGTCATTGTTGGCACTTTGGATTTGCAAAACATTTAGTGAAATCCAAAGATCTTATTGTGATATTTCTTTGTTCTTCATTTTCAAGTTGTGTTGCCAGCTTCAGCAAAGATATTATGGCATGAATCAAAATGACTCCAAAGGGATTGTAGCATGTAAAAATGGCCCGTTCATCTAGTCATAAATCAAGAGCTCTGCCATGTGCATACCTCATTCTGCGTGTCAGTCTCTGAAAGAGATAAAGAAGTATAGCCTGGATCCATGAGCCATGAATCCTCCTTGTTGTCCCTTCTGTGACTTTAGTGAAAGTGAGATGCCCAAAGTTTAAAGTGGGACCAGGTCAGAAGGTGGCTTCACTCATATACATACAGCCCTTTATTATTATTATTATTATTATTATTATCATACATCCATCCATTTTCCAAACCGCTTATCCTACTGGGTTGCGGGGGGTCCGAGGATATAGGGCACGAGGCAGGAAACAACCCTGGATGGGGGGCCAGCCCATCGCAGGGCACACTCATACACCAACCACTCACACATGCACACCTACGGGCAATTTAGCAACTCCAATCAGCCTCAGCATGTCTTTGGACTGTGGGGGGAAACCGGAGTACCCGGAGGAAACCCCACGACGACACGGGGAGAACATGCAAACTCCACACACATGAAACCCAGGTGGAGACCAGGACCCGGGTCCCAGAGGTGTGAGGCAACAGTGCTAACCACTGCACCACCATGCCGCCCCCCTATTATTATTATTATTATTATTATTATTAAATGGGCTTCCAGTGCCCCATGCTGGGTTATTCCCTGCCTTGCGCCAGTAGCTTTTGGGTCAGGCTCCGGACTCCTGTGTCCTGCACAGGACATCCAGGTACAGAAAATGGAGGGGTGGGTGGATAGGTGGACTTCCTCCAATTTAAGGCTGCTGGGATGAAGCCAAACAACCTTCAGACTGTTCAGTGGCATTTCTTATGCAAACAACCCTGGTCCCCGCATTCTAGGGGCCCCTGATGATTTCCCCTTTTTTATCAACAAAACATATAAATAAAATATCCACTCCAAGCCATTTTTAATTTTGGCTAACATATTATAATTTCTAACAATATATATATAAAATATGGTGAATCAGTCCACTGGCAAGATACTCCCCTCCAACCAGGGTGAATTTTACCAACAGCACTCTCACCCCCCCCACCCTGACTTATTGCACAATTTGATTAGCAGGTTATTCATGTTCCATCATGTTCCCTCTTGGTTTTTTTCTTTTCAAAAAGCTCAAAAGGCCACCTAGGGCCCCCTACCCATGTCAGCCTCGGGCCCCTATTAATGCTTTCAGTGATGCTTAGAGACAATAATAAAAGTGTCTGCTTAGAGACAATAATAATTAACACAATATGGAAAGGTCAGCCTGTGTTTCCGTATTGTTGCACACTTCCTATTCATTTACACATAAAGAGACTAACTTTTTTTACTGGGATATGTGCACTGTCAGTGCATTTGATCCCAGATCTGACACAAGAAAAGACAAAATCACATGGAACTCATTTATGGAATGGACTGAATGAAACTAAATGGAAAAAAAATGTAGCACTTTAATTAAGCCCATAATTTTAGTAATTTATTAACACATTCATAATGCATTGTACTGAGCATAATGCATAAAGCATTACAAACATGGCTGTAAATATGCATGAAAAGGCATGACACATTATAGCCATGATTATTATGCATTTTGTCTTATGATACCTTGCTAGATACCTTTATAATGCAGTACAAAACACCCTTAATGCTTATACTGATCATTACAATGCGTAAAGGTATCCATAGTTCATTATAAATGACAGCTTTATAAAGTATCCATAATGCATTATGCATATGCCTATAATCTGTAATGCCTTTTTCTATATATTTATAGCCATGTTGGTCATTATTCATTATGACTGTGTTTACAAATGAATAAAAACATGGCCTTAAGTGAAGTACTACCAAAAATTGCACAAAGGCGTGATAAGGCCAAAGGCATGCATATACGGCTCCTGGCGTGAGACTTCACAATGCGAGGGAACACATTCAGAGAGTCGGATCACAGTGTCATTTGTCATATCTGTGTACGGCTAAAGTGGCGAGTTTGACGCAGTACTGCAGTGGGTAACCTGTGACCTCCCTTAGGGAAATGGCGACATTATGTTCTCCTTCTCATGTGCACAGACGTCACTATTATAGTTTTGTGGCGTAAGATATTTCCAGAAGTCAGCCTATGTGTTACATACAGTACTGTGCAAAAGACTTAGGCCATCAAAGTTTAATGATCTTCATGTTGATGGAAAACTGTGAAATTATGTCTGTAAAAGTGTCAGCATAAGCGTATCAAAACCTCTCCTGAAATCAAACCAGTATTTCCAAAATCATCCAATACACCAATATATTATTTGACTCCACCACTAGCACACTTTGTGTTGCTATTCAGTATCTCACTGACGGTTTAAACTAGTTGAATTTAATTACTTAAGTGAGGTGGTGAGTTTTAATGGATGACGTGCCCCCGAGGAGAAGTTTGGGAACTGAAGCAGTGTTCATCTAGCCATCCAGAAAGATATCAGTTACTCTGGATAACAGAGGAAATTCTTATTAGGTTTTATTGTGTTACTCTTAATTTGCATATTGTCCTCATGTTAATCCTGTGATTTTGTTCTGAGCAAATGTACACTTACTACTGGGATAAGAAGCTGTAAACATTTCCTTTGACACCCTACGACTTTTGCACAGAACTTTGTGCAGATACAGGATTCCATGCAGTTAGCAGTAGGGCTAACAGCGTCACTGTGGTTTATATACAGCACTGTGCAACAGGGATTGTCAGCCTGTACGTACATGCAGGGCATTAAGAGTATTAAGTGCCCCTGGGCCACACCGCACATGACATCATATCAGAAAGAAACAGAGCTGATGGGTGGCTCACAGAATTCAGAAATGCATCTAACACAGGGAAACATTACACAGGCTTTTTCAGAGTTTGGTGCCACAATATACAATCATACACTACCCAATCATATGAAATATATGTGATATTAAATCTTATTCTCTTGTCAAAAGAAATACTTTTAACATGGGCAAGCTTGCACACTTTGAAATGACATGAAGATCATTTAAACTTAACTTTGCTTGACTCCCTAAGACTTTTGCACAGTACTGCATAAAATCCAAAGTGACAGTATTGCTTCTCATATATCTTTGGACAAAGTAAACAATACGCCTAGGTTAAGGTTAGATGAGAGGCATCCATGAGAAAACAAACAGGATCTGTTTGCACAAGGCAATATATATTCATGGGAGAGTTTTATGGCAGGAAAAGAGCAGCAGAGTATGAGGCATTGCAGGGCCAGACACGAGAGGCCGCATGCTGGTGATGCTCTGTGTGACATGGGAAGGTGATGTGCATGAGCTGGGCACTGCTGACCGCTAATGCTAATCT
>JABFEA020000138.1:26187138-26204764 GCA_019775915.2 Cyphomyrus plagiostoma | reverse complement strand
CCCCCCCCCCCCCAATAAAAACAGAGCGTCACACCAGAAAGACCGCAGGCGGAAAGAGATGCTCTGCATGTAATCGATCGAGTCACTCCCCCCACACTGGCACAGTACTGCAGCCACAGAAACGTGTCACAGATGAGCTCACACTCCTACTGCTCTCACAGGGATTCCATATACAGACCAGCCACAGTTTATCATGTGACTGAGGCAAACTGCCTGGCATTTGTAATATCACACTTTCATCTGGCTTTGGCTATAGCCCATGAAATTGCAATAATGAATGGCCGTATTCATTTATCATTCCACACCCATGAACCCTACCTAAATAAACCTTTCAAAATAAATTGCACCTATGTTTAATGGGTTTCCTGTGAGTGTCCTTTGAAAAATGAAAGGTATGGCATCACTGGCTAGCCTCGAGGCCCTCAATACCTGGACAAACCCCAGCAGGTCTGCTTGGCGGGCTCAGGAATACCCACTGGAGGGAAAACCATTCCAGCTATTCCATCCCAGCATTCTAGAACCACTGTAATAGCTGCTGTGTCTGAACATTCCGGAGAATACTCTACAGATTTAGACGGCCCAGCTGAGCGGTGCCATTCGAGCCGCAGATGCTGACATCCCTCAAGTGAATCGCTTCGCCGCTCTCACGCTGCCGCCAGACACGTCTGCCACATATAATCATTTACCATGACACAAACTTCACTCGGATAATTTAAAAAATGGTCTTTTATAAATTCGTAATAAGCTAGATCGTAACAGAGAAGCTTAATACTCCTGCGATCAGATAAAGCTTCTGGGTTCCAAACCCAAGTCATTCCTTTCACTGTTTTAGCCAACAGCACATTAACATAATAAAATGTTGCCGTGTCATTATATTTTACAGGGCCGTCATAACAGGGAATGAATTTTCCATCCAAGGAAACTGGTCCACCTACGGCTTCAGCTTCTCAGCTGTAACATAGAGAGTAGGTGGCTGATTCAACTACTGAGGGAGAATACATGCGTGGAGAAGCATGTATGGAAAAATTAAACGAACTTTTCCAGAGAACAAGCTACGGCAGCACCAAAAATTATATATTCCACTGGACATGTGATCCTAATAAATACTTCCATTAGTGTTTACAGGGTTCATTGGTAAAGGACAAAGGACAAACCTTTGCACCCTCTGGGACACAATCCACACCATCCCACCGGGAGTCAACCCCCGCAGTCCGCCGTGGGCTACAGCGGACCCCTGGCAAAATGGAGATCAGCCGCTTTTTCCACAGTGGATGGGCCACAGAAAAGCTTTTCCACAGTCGAAAGCAGTCTACAGTCACGAGACAAATATACCAGTTACACCACCTGATCAGGAGGCCTAGAATTCCAAGAAATTTCATATAGATGGGTAAGGAATCAAAGTCAGAACTAAACATGCTGGACAGACGTGTAGAGAATTGTGCTAATCAACTGTGCCAATGCCATACGCTGCTTGTACTGACTATTGTTCATTATAACTATTCCTACCAAATAGGGTTTAAAACATGTATTGTAATTTGAAACGGTTGACAGTATGATGTGCGTGTGAAACCAATGGAAACAACATTACACAAAGGAAAAAAATATAAACAGGAAAAAAAACAAAGTAAACCATTATGGTAATTTAATACTTCCAATATCAGTCTGCGAGTAAACCCAAAGGCAGAAGACTTTGGGCCAAGTCTGAGATCTCAGCATGATTACCTACTGGCACCTGCCCAGAAGCATACAGTTCCCAGCAGGATGGTCCAAGTGGCTGGCGTTTATGAGAAAGTAGGCATCCACACACAATTTATAGGGGCTTCTCCAAGAGAGGGTCTTGGTGTGAGCCTGGAGCCAATCACAGGAGCCCCAAAACAACAGAGCACCATGGGTAGTATGCCAGTTCATCCCAGAGGCCATGCAATGGCTACCAATCACAATTCTGCCTTCCAGTTACTGCAAATCCATTCACAGTGAGAGTGGGGCAGAGCTAAAGTGTGACTACAGCCTGTGTACAGTGGTACAAGTGACCCCCTTCGTTACTGATGTGAAGTTTTGTCAGTGCTTTGAAGCTCAGAGCCACACGTCTAGTGTTACGGGGACGACTGGTACACACCCAACATTCTCTAAGAGGGGTCTAAACATGACACCCGCCGGCCAGGAAACGAGGGTCCAGTTCCCAAAATCGCACAATGTTTCAAGGGGCCACACTGACCAACTTTGCCGGTGCACCTGCACACAGGCGAGAGTGAGGGTACACACTGCACACGCAAACACACACACATCCACAGAGCCCTTTCTCCCTTCCAAATTCAAGCCAGCAGCTTCAACGTGTGTGAGTGATAACTACCTATAAAGGAACTAGTACTTTAACATCTATAATTAAACAAACTGCCTAGCATGAAACTATGCACCCACCAAACTACCTCAGATTCTCTACACATACTTCCTCTATAGTTTAATTTAGTTTAGTTTAACCCATCCGTTTATCTTTCAAAAAACAAAATATCAACCGTCATCTATTAAATTGATGCAGAGTTTAGGATTAATTAATACTATATTGTAAATAAACAATAAATTTGATTTTTCAAAAAAATAAATAAAAGAGTTCGTAATAAAAGGATGAAATTCTCCAGGGTTTAAACTAGAACATTTGAAATATGTCGGAGAATGAGCACCACTGTAATACACCTCTGCCAAAAATAAACCAGCGATTTAGCTATTGTCGTCATTTAAAATGCGTACGTCAATACATTCACGAGGAAATATATGCGACAACTTACGTAAATAACTTAAAAAAACAGCAATAAAAATATCACATTAATCCTTTCATGGAGCTTCCCTTTCACACACGCGTCATCTTGTGCATAAAGGCTTACAGAAAGATAAATATCCAAAGCACCAGAGACGGCAATTAAGCAATATTATACAAAGGAAAGGATTATACACCGAAAGAATTAGACGGCTGTAATCATTTAAAACTTGAAATTTAATTGGACTCATAAAGGCAGTGGCAATTTATAATGAGAATAAAAAGTGGCGACGATTTCACGCAAAACGTCTGGACCTTGGAAAATGGGGAGGATTGAGTTTCACTAAACCGTAACGGGGAGTAAATCGGTGTCAGTGCGACGTTCATTCACAAAATACTGCCAGCATTAACACTTTTCATGTCTGCATTTAAATCGACTCTCGAGAAAAACCGTCTGTGCTATTTCAGCACAGTAGAGTTTGTGGATTTGGTTGTTCCAAGCGGAAATACTTAACCACATACATTTTGTTTGCAATAATATGGGCTTTAATTTTATTAACAGGCGAATGTTTAAGTAATAAAAAAACAATTATCAATCTATCAGACTTAAATATGAGAGTTTAGTTATACTGCATGGGAATACTCCTAACACGTTTTGAAACTGCCAAGATATAGTTGCTATTTATTGCGTAGTTTCTGTTCAAGTTATATTCCAAGCGTGTGAATATAAGACCATAGGGTAGAGATATAACAATCCTAAAATCGGCAGGAGTTGTGAATAATAATTTCAGCCGCAATGCACAGATCATCCGGAGTAAGTAAGGCGAGCTTTAATCAGCTACCGCATTGGTTTCGTGTAATGCGCCTCGGAGATTTAGCGAAATGTCACTCCGACTGTCACCTTACCTGCACGATTTGTCGCGGTTGGACTGAGAGTGTGGGGAAGTTTCCGCGCCCATGTATGGGGACGGTTTCCCCAAGGATCGAGTCCAAACGTTGCACCTGCTCCCAGGACAGTACACAGAATCGCCGACCCTGCTCCGACGCATCACCGGAGGACATGGCGATGTGACACCCAGCCAAAACGCAGTAGAGCTTATTTATGCCGTTTATTCTTGCCGAAAAGTCACAATCTCAGAATTAACAAGCTACCGAAACGCAGGAAAATGTTTGTTACAGATCTGACTGAATGCTTTAAATAATAAATCGCTGGCGATTCTCTGTCCTAACTGAAGTGTATTAATCTCCGCACGCTTGACTATTTCCAATACACAAGCTTCCCCTCCAACGAAACACGTTTCATACAGTATGCTAGCACTTAGGCTACAAACGGCTTTAAAAGTGCGAGGATTAACATAGACGCGGTCCGATTGGCTGTGCACTGTGGTTATGAATTATTAAAGACCATCGCAAAGTAAGTATCGGCGTTTCGCTAACTAGAGAACACCGCTTATTCACACCCACCACCCTGGGGCTGCGTGATACAAAGGCGGCGATGATTGGATGGCTGGCCACACACCCGTGACGTACAAAAATATGGATCCGCCCTACAAAGTGGTATCCCCGGAGTCCCTTAAAATGACAGGACGCCTACATTGTACTGTATTGTATGTGTGGAAAACTGGCAAATTATAATATAAGTCTAAACAAAGATGCGATAGTAAACTAATATGCAGAAGATCAAACATCCATAACGCTTCTCAAGTTCAGGATTGCAGTGAGCCTGCATAAGGCACGGGGGCGCCGTTCGCAGGCTGCCAGTCTATCAGTCCATCAGGAATCAATGGGACGTTTAATAATAACTAAGTGTATTGATGAACAATTTAGCTGATGCATTACTTACAGCACACATTGCCTGTTTCATCAAAGGAAACATGATAGTATCCATCCATCCATCCATTTATCCATATTCCAAAACCATTAATTCATTACAGAGCTGCAGTGTCAGTGTTAATTTATATTATGCTAATGTGTCAATGTTAATTTACATTATCAAAATATTCACTTGTAGTATGAAAAATAAAGCAAAAATGGATAACAAACTATACAGCTAGCATTTTCTTTTTTGTAGAACATCCATTTGATTTAGGTAATATCTTGTAACTTTATCAGCCAAAGCTTTCGCATAACAAACCTTATCTTATATCTTCTTACATTTATCTTGAATTTATCCAAACAGACAATAATATTTTAACGTTTTAGATAAACATGATATCATATTGTTTCCCGTGTATCTGTAGTGTGCCAACAATTTATTTAAATAAACCTTTAAATGCCGTCCAACCAGAGGTCATAAAGAATGTTAATCAAATTAAATCAAATGAATTTCAGAAATAACATTCTAACACATGCATTCAGCCAGGCTTTATCACTGGACACAAATAGTGGTGAGATAAGCAGCACTTAAAAGCTGTTATTAAAGAAGGCGAATGAAAACACAGACAAGAACATGTCATGCAGCTCCTATTTACAGAGCTGGCGACAGCTTGCATTTTACCTCAGGTCATATTTTAGTTTGATTGGAGTTAAATGCCTGCAGATAGCAGAGACATGAAAGTCTGACTTTCCACAGCTTGAGTGTTTCCACAGCAAAAATGTTTCCACTCTGCAGTTTTCATTGTTATATCAGTTTTATCTGCATGGTCCCTATTTAAACACAGGCCAGGGTATTTAGCTAGGAGGAAAGACTACCCAGATTTCATATATGTATATAAATATAAAATTCAGATACTTCATTATATCTGTTCATTACTGCATGGAGTACTACTGGCAAGTAGCAGAACAAGGACAGAAATGAAAATGATCTCACCACAGAATTCACATACAACAGAAGATACACTCAAAACAACACTCAAAAGAAATATTAGAAATATAACACAAAGAAACTGACTTTTTCAAATTCTTCACAAGTGAGAGAAATTAAATAAAAAAACATTATTTATATTGTCTGGACATGTAAGATTACTTAGCTTACTTGAGTTTTTGCGTAGCTGTGAAGAAGCAATTTGTGTAACCTTTGGGGTTTACATTGCGAGTGTGCACTGTACCAGAGTAAGCAATGTTGACTAGAGAAGTAAACAGACTTTCCTCAAGTGTACTTCACTGTCTTATGCACATGGTTGGAAACATTCCCCCGTCTCTGTTTTGTCTTGGGGCACAAAGGCCACTTAATTCCCAGAAATCTCCACTCGTACAGTCGAGGCAGAGAGATGATCTGATGATGCTAATTTGGAAAAGGCAGCTCCAGTCCATCGTGAAGCAGACCAAATTTGACATTCACAGCTGTGGTTCTGAGCAGCTGCAGTCAGTCTGTTGCAGCATCTGATACCTATGCTCTACTGACATTGTACATTGTGCATTTTTTTTAATTCAGTAAGTGCTTTTCTATGGTGAATCCCAGTGTGTCACCGAGAGGCCTTGGCCTGTGGTGATATTGTTACAGAACCCCAAGCCCCACCACATGTCAGACATGAAACCACAACTTGCGTTTTATAATCCTACGCATTGAAATTGAGTCCATTGTGCCCCTTGTTTTGGAAAATGACATATATAGGTTAATATGTTTAATGAGATTTTATCAATGACTGGAGAATAGCAGAGCTTATGCAATGAGGTAATATTGGTTTTCTCTCACAGTCCAAAGGCATGTTTTGTAGGTGGACTGGTGCTTTCAAATAGCACATAATGAGCATATGCTTTCTGGTACACTGCTGAACTCCAGGCACAAATCGAGCTGTTACTGAAAATCAATGTTTCAAGCTATAAACAAGTTTTTTTTTTGTCTGTGAAATGGGCCCTTATTTGCAATGGTGCAGACATTAATAGTAAATAAATAACTAAGTAAATCATCAGAGGTATCATCCTGAAAGCATGGCGTGTCCCAAACATTCCCGTTCCCTGGACAACAGCATCCCCAAGCCAGCCAGTATCAGGACTGGAACAATTCCAGCCAGCAGACAAAACCAGTGGTAACCAGCTCCTGCGCCACAGGGCTATGAATAATTAGGTACCGGACAGGAGGGTCTAGCTATCTTGTGGAAGGTAGACTTGTCACTTAAACAAGGAATATTAAATGCGAAAGAGGAAAAAAATCCTTTCAACAGTAATATCTCCGTTTTCCAGTAACCTGTAGGTCGAGTTACTGGTATTGCTATGTGTGTTTGGGTTGAACAATAGCCATGTCAGGAGCAGAAGGCTGGGGCTAATGCACAAACAACAGGCTAGTTTTTTTCAATTTCTAAATGAAGCAATCAGTGCCATGGGTGAACATAGTAAACAAACTAAACAATGCCTGTCACAGTCAGCCCTTTTAGCCCAGTCCTCTGCTATAAGTCCTGGGAATCTCCTGCAAATTGACAGCAGTCCCCTGTGTGCATTGCAGCTGATGCACGGTGTCCCAGAAATACGTTGTTAAGTTATTCAGGAGCAGTACAATTAGCCAGCAAGAAGTTTTACTGCCATGATCCCACCCCCCGTCAGCAAATTTTACTGTCACTCTCTATCCCGGCTGGCATATAGCCCGCATTAGGCTTTTGCAGTGTCTAATTTGTAATACGGTCCAGACATTATACGACAGCATACAGTATCGTGACGGAATTTAAAAAGCAATCCCTCCATGTACAGTTTTCCAAGTGCAGTATGGTCCAAGCCTTGACAAGTCCAACTCCCAAATGTTGCTCATCTGCCTCTCTGGCATC
Organism: Cyphomyrus plagiostoma; assembly: GCA_019775915.2. Classification (NCBI taxonomy): domain Eukaryota; kingdom Metazoa; phylum Chordata; class Actinopteri; order Osteoglossiformes; family Mormyridae; genus Cyphomyrus; species Cyphomyrus plagiostoma. Next base: position 26,197,315 of record JABFEA020000138.1, on the reverse strand, counting down.
AGTATGCCTGAGGTGGGATATCCAATAGCCCTCAGTTTCACTTTCACTGTTAGCCTTTAAAAACCCTTAGCTCGTAGCGTTATGGCTCCCCATTACAGAGCTTGACACCATAGACTCTGCTAGCCATTAATGCTAACACCATAGATACAGATAGCACTCATAAAGTTGCTAGCAGCCCCAGATCATACAGGTTAATATGGTTTTCCTAAAAGAAAATATCTCCGGGTTAGGGGGACAAAAACAACCCACAAAAACAATAGTTTTTTTGGTTACTATTTTTTATATCAACTATAATCATTTCTAGCTGACAACTTTTTCTTTGCTAAAATTAAATAATTTCTGACAAATCAAAATGGATTCATGTAGTACTTAGACAAAGTACAGAAAATTATTATTCAGCATACCCTTTCCTAAAGTACTGAGAAGCAAAACCTTATTTGGAGAAGGAAAAAAAGACAATTTATACACCCGAAGAAGAAAATTTAACTCTACTGGCACGTTTCCACTGACATGCAGGAACCAAGCCATATCCAAGCCTTACTGTGAAGAGACACCAGTTACCACATGGTTCCAGCTCGCTTTGCTTTTCCACTGCAAAAGGGTCGGCTTGGTGAAGGCGTTGCCGAATATAGAGAGTGGCAGTAACGTAAAACCGAAAGATGCTTATTTGTTCTTGTGCATCATGGGTATTTCTCAATATGTATTCTTGACCGTACTCATGTTCTTGTGAACCTGTTTCACGTCATCTTCCTTTGCTGTAGACTAGTTCCAATACCCAAGAACAGAAATACTGAGAACAGTAAAGATCCCCGGATGTTGTTCTTGCCCTGCCCCAAATATCAAGGATGTTACATCCTCGCCAAACAATACCAATCCCATGATTCATTGCACCCCAAGTTCCTTCCTGGAAGGCAAGGTAGCAAGACCGGTCTTGCCAAGATCACAAGTACAATCTTGGCATTCTTAGTATTGAGAAACACCACATGATTTATTATGTGCAATTATTTCTTTTGTACTGTGTGCTAATTTCCACTAGTACATCTGTGAGAATTGCAGTGTGATGCAAGTATTAAATGCTAACGGAGATAATTCACATTACGAATCCATCCCATTCAGCTGTGTACTTTTTTAAGTAGGAGGTTGGAAATTTTTTGGAAATGTTTCGCAATGTGCGATACCACTAATAATGAATAATTTATAGAATATATACTCTCTCCTTCTGATAAATCTATGCGTGGAACACTGGTATGTTCCAGAAATACATTTCGACCAATCAGATGTTGGTGATGCAGCCGGCTCCGTTTGGTCGTGCTTCAGGCCCTGATAGAAAGCAGGACCATGTTAGTCTGGGTACAGCCTGGATATGGCTTTGGTACAGCTTGCATATATTGCGATGGAAAACCGCCAGTTTGCGGCACGGTTTGTTGGTTCTTGGTGGCAGTGGAAAAGTGCCATAAAACAGCTAGCCTTTCCTGTCTTCCTGGAAGGGAAACAGGGGTTAAATAAGGTCAGTTAAAATTTTAGTGCAAAGCGAATGCCCTCCTGGACCTTGTATAAGGTATGCAGGTATGTACATCCACTATGGAACGCAGCTGCCCAACATTGTGAGCTTTGAAGGTGGAGTTGGGCTTACACTGTTTGATCACACCTTGGATAAATGCTAAACTGGAGAGGGTGAGTATCTCAACATCCATTTTCAAACAATGCATAGGTCACGTCTACATCAAATATCCTATTTCACTTTAATAAACTGAATAAATACAGATCATTCTGATCCTATCAAGGAAAGAAAAAGTCTACATAATGTGTTTACTTACACCATTCTTCACATCAGACTAATGAAAATGAACTTTATTTTAATTAATCTATATACATAAATAAGAACACAATGGAGACGTTAGCTGAGTCAACCTTTTTCCAGTGCAATGAAAGCACCATTAAACTGAAAACACAATACAAGAATATTAATTGTATATGATAACAAGACCAATAAATTTGATAGATTGAGAATGAAATAACTCTGTAAGGTGTCCAATGTACTTCTAAAACATACAGGTTTATATAAAAGCGAATATCCATGAAATTATCACCTCCTTATCTTCTACAGTGAAACTGCAGCCTGTCCCTGAAAGCCAAAGTCATAGACACACCCTGGACAGGATGCCAGTCTACCACAGGGCACCAACATACACACAGATGATGGGCAAATTACAATCACTAATTCATAATAATACTTTATTGATCCCTACCCCATCCTGCTGTCCGTGGTACACAGACACATACACTGCCCGTCCAAAAAATGTTACCACTTGAATTTTTTGTTGGGCCGCCTTTAGCTTTGATCATGGTGTATATTTGTCATTGGCATTGTTTCCACAGGTTTATGCAACATCTCTCCCTTTATTTTCATCCAGATTTGCATTCATTTCTCACCAAGATCCTATATTGATAATCCGTTTATCCATTTGAACCACTCCATAACGCCTCCTTCAGCACATACCAAAAACCTTCAATGAGGTCAAGGTCACAACTCATGCCAAGTCATGCGTGAAAATGATTCTTCATGCTCCTTGAACCACTCTTTGAAAATTTGAACCCAATAAATCTTGGCATTCTTGTCCTGGAATATGCCCATGCCAACAGGGAAGAAAAAAACCCACTGATGATGGATGGAGGTGTAACCTGGCCATTCAGTAGATTCAGGTACTCATTGATTTTATTGCTGCATAATGGTACTGAGCCGTAATAATGATCCAGTCATTGGCTCTTAAGTATTTGCTGATATAAATTCAAATGGCGACTTTTTTTTGGCCAGGCAGGGTATATCCGTAAGAGCTTGGCAGCGAAGGGAAGCCACCTGCAGCAGCACCCATGAAGCAGGGGGTTAAGGGCCTTGCTCAAGAGCCCACAGATATGTGGCTATTATTCTGATGCCAGGCTCGAACCAGTGACCTGATTGCATTTAGCCTGCTGATTCGCACACCGAAATGTGCATCTTTCCCCAACAGTGGTATCCACTGCACTGCAGTGCCACCCTCTATTAAACATTTACATTGTTTACAGTCACTTTTGCCCAGAGTAATATAATGAAGATCAGAGAGCAGGTTCAGCTGCTGGGATTAACGGTGACATCCCCCTACCAGCTATGGAATCTGAACCAGCAATGTTCCAATCACGCACTTGGGTTAAAAATAACAAAACTGCCCAGACGCATATAGATTTAAAACACACAAAACGACTGTAACGTCACATGTCTCTAACCAACGCACACAACGTCAGCTCTCTCCTGCACATTCATTAAACAAAGCCATGCATCTGCTGACTGTCAGGACCCTTAGCTGTCTCACGAGCCAAGGCAATGTGTGATTTTGCATCGGCTAAACAAAGAAACTGAAATTATAGAAAAAAATACAATGGATAGCAACATGAATCTGACCTACTCCATAAAATAATATGCAACCAGATAATACGTGTGTGTGTGTGTTACCTTACATTCCAAATGAGCCTTACACAAGCACCCACCACCCTACATACATGGGTAAATGTGGGGCTGGTGTGCACTAGGCATACTGCAGCATACAAAATCTGAACATGTTCCAGAGTCAAAGTGTCTGACAGCTTTGTTTTTGTGTTTGGCAAAATTCATAGGGTTTTCATGCATTCCAGGAATTGCATGCCTCCCGTCGTCTTTGGCTCCGGGATCTCGTAAAGGTGCTAATTCAGAGTGATTAACAAGACATTTAACAAATATATGGATATCACCTAGTTGAATTAGAAGTATTTAATTCAGAGTTTCAACTGTGATATATGATCATTGAAGATCCAGCAAGAAACCAGAGGAGATCATATTTTAATTTCATTTCCAGATGCACACTTGGAAAATAGTTTTTTTTAGGAATAAATTGATTATTTAACATTGCTCGTGGTATTGCTGTGTTCATGTCATGTAAATGTAGATCTGTTACTCCAGAGAATGATACCAGTTTTCCTTTATAGGGAGTAAACCTGCAGTTATGTAACCAGGGCTCCACGTTCTGCTACTGCCATTTGCACAGAAACTCTCTTCTTTCGAGTATCTGATAACCAAAGGAGGGACTATCAACTAGGATTTACCACGTGAAAACTAGCTGCTCAGGGTTTTATGATATTGTCCATAGTGATAAGAGACATGCACTGGGGATTCAGCCATGTCAGCCTGAACAGGGCACATAGCGATGTGTGTTGGTTATCACCTCTCGCTGGCAGCCAGCTGGTTCCTCTCTGGTTTCTACTCTCGTCTGTGCTATGGAAGATCTCCTCCAACCCCTCCCTCACACACCACCACTTTGTTGTTCCAGCCCTGTCGAGGAGCTGATCATCCCATTCTGGCGGAGTTTGGGGCATTCAAAGGTGAGTTCTGAAGAAGAGAGGGACCATCAGTAGCATGTCAGATGACCAGGGGAATGTGACACAGCTGACGTCACAGCGCTGTACAGACCAGGCTGTAAATAGAAGTGAATAAGCGATGGGCCTGACACAACAGCTGAGTCACAGGGCAAAAAGCAAGGAGTGGTTTCACAGGATTCCACCGTCAGCGGGAAGGCCAGGCCAAGGGGATAGCATTTCTGCCTAAGGCCCTCTGCCTTTTCCTGTTGAAGAGCATTCCCTGTTTGAAACATCACCCTTTATCCCAGCAGCTAATGCAGGACGCAATTTTCAAATGATTTTGGGGAAATCTCCTTTCGTTGACAGCAATAAAGGTTTAACTTCAAATACTTCACTCATGATTTTTTTATGGCATCTGTGGTCAAAGAACTAGAAAAAGCAGGATCAGCTTCAGCAAATATGTTTGAAAACAGGGTTCTAATATGTAAGAAAAAAAGCTCTTAACTTTCCGGCAAAAAGCTGGACACAAACCGCCAGAGCCCAGCCACTCTGCCCAGTCGCATTCCTGCCCCCCCCCTCTCTAGAAGGGGACCCACACTTCAAGCCTCAGGAACATCTTTGTTACAACAGGAATATGAATGTGGATCCCCACTGTTATTTAATTACTACACACTGCCACTTTAAACCTCAGCACCATCTTGTCCTACTTGTCTGTTAATGTTAATGTACTACTTGTCTGTTAACTTTGTACATTGCATGTTATTGTCCATTGTATGTTATTGTACATTGTATGTTATTGTACATTGTCTGTATATTGTATGTATACTGTATATATGATATTATGTTAATTGTCCTCATTCTTACTTATGATGTGCTCTTTTTTGTTATATGTTGTATAAGTCTCCAGGGAGGTATGCAAGAAGGTATTTCATTATACTTGTAGAAATGACAATAAATTAATCCTTGGGCAAAAAATTCACTGGATTCCTGAGCAAAGGCACTAAAAATCAGTGTTGCGTGGATTTTGCAATGGGTTCATTACTGTCAATGAACAAATTCACACAATAATTTTGACGCAGAAGTCATAAAAATGTAATGGAAGGATCAGCTGTAAAGCCCAAAGATATTATTTCTTGGAAAACTCAATTTAAATATATCTTGTTGATAAAACTACACTGAATGAACCAAAAAAATAACTAAATAGCTCTATGGTGTCAGTCCTTTAGGTGGAATTCTGGCAGAACTAAATGCCAATATACAAACCCTTAAACTGTATGAGTGAGTAAAGAGGATTCTGTCAATTAGAGGTCCCGTAGATTGAAATATGAACTGGCATGTACAAACGAGCAGATGCTCTTTTGTCTACTTTCTGCATGTAGATAACATATGTTCATTATTATTGAAAGTCAAATAAATATATAGCATTTATTACAATATTTATTAAGAAATATTGTTTGATTACTGTACCATCCTCAAAACACAAGCTGAAATTCATTCAGCTCCTTTAGGTCATTACCTGTACTGGTTCGAGAGGAGGTTCCTCCATGGGTTGAAGTCCTTGCACTGAGTCATTCATGATTATCTTCAATTGCAAAGAACCTTAATCCCTTGCTAATCATCTAAATATGCTGAGAGTAGCTGTAGAAAACAGGAGCATCGCTACAGGCCAGACAGCAGCTTGACTAAATGTGATCAGTGTTTTTTCCCCTGTATAAATGTGCGTCAACGAGAAGTTATTCATATCACACTGTATAAAGCCATTCTGTAGGTTAACCAATTAATCATCATTAGGCAGCCGTGCACAGACTCCCTAAAGTTTACTGATGTGAGTTTTTGAGTAATGTATTTACGTCATGAACTGATGTCACATGCAGCTGTACCTAAGATTAAGATCCATATTTACATTCAAGATCCTGACTCTGACACAACATGATAAATGATAAAGTGAATGGAGACATTGTAATTCACAAGAGTAATAACAAAAATATAAGACTTCTTTAAATTTACACTTTTACATTGAGAACCATCAGCTCTAATCTATGGCCGGTATTTGTTCAATGTAGTATGTTCAATTTCTTACATATATTTGGCTATGGAGTGAGTTGGGTCTTTGAGCCAGTCTTCGTCTTAACTAGAAAGACTTAATGCCAGCTACTTCAATGTCCACGTATCCCGTAAAAGTCGCCTGGCGTCATTCTGAATTATGTGGCCCCATGGTAACAGAGCATGAGATCTCCATATTTAGCAAGGCGTCTTCCCTTTGCTCCTGACAGAAGGGGAGCTCGGGGCACACTCCAAGGAATGCTGCATCATGGTTATAAAAAGCAGGGCACTCCCACTTGAGGCCAAATCAACCAATGGGTCTGCAAACCCTTACAGAAGCTGCGGGAGATGTTATGCAACTGATCCGCCCCCCTCCCCACCCCGATCACCAGTCACACCCTCGTGCAGCAGATGAGCAGCCATTTGAGTCGGGGATACTTCATCATATCTCTGTAGCTATATTGGTGTCCAGCTGAGCTATGCAAGAATGTAAAAATGCTTCTGACGTGGGGTCATGCCTCTTAAACAGGAATGACTATTTGGATTCTGGCTCTGAATGTAGTGAAATATCCTTCTAAAGGAACAATTATATCACTTTGTCAACATTACTATTATGATTATTTTTATGGATATTATTTTTGTTGCTGGCGTCATTGTTGGCATCATCGTTGGTTGTCAATGTCTCCTTTGATGTCATAGGGACCCATCATGGCTCTGTGGGTTGCGATCTTGCTTCCCAGTTGTTAGTGGTTCGAATCCCACCTCCACCCTGGGTCACTCCTTGTGTCATGTTAGTTGTTTTCTTGCTGTGCTACAAGTTCCTCCCACAGTCCAAAGCCATGCAGTTACCGCTAAGCTAATATTTATGATATTGTATGTGTGCATGCCTGTGATGGAGAACCTTACTCCAGGCCCCCCTTTGACTGTAACCAGGATAAAAAAGATGGATAGATTACTATGTATTGACAACAAGGGTTTAAGTAAATACTTATGATCCACATTACCAAGACATTACACAGCAAGCAAGTGCACGCATGAGTCATTACTCAATTACTAGGCAACTTGGGTGCAAATGTCGCAAGACGGAGAACGTAAGAAAATCAATGAAATGACCACAACTAGTTGTTAGTAATTAGATTGATTGGCTGCTACATCAGAATTCCAATGGCGGTGTGGGAATTCATGTTGGATACTGCTTTCATTGCTTTTGTGGACATTCCTCGTTCCATTTTTTGCCCAGGGAAATATCTTTGTGGATTTAATTCTCCTACGAATCTCAACAGGTATTTCACCGCGTTTCACACTTTTCCTTCTCATACCACTAAGTATTTACAAAAAAAGGGTGATTTGCATGTGTGGAACATCAATAAAGCTCACAGGCCTGAGATCCTAGTTTTACCACACACATGACTTACTATTGCTCATAGTTCACCCACATGAGACAGGCAGCATGGGGCACAAAACATTGTGTATGTGAAAAGAACGGAAAGTTTACATCATAATCAGCAACTCTGAGGAGAGCCCACAAGCATTCATATTTGAGGAATCGGGTATTCTGCGAGCCTGGCTGCTGCTCTATTTAGACCGTGAAGTCTGGCTTTCATGCTCTTCAATCACATTAAATTACTGAGCTCAAGTTCTGTCGTCAGTGCCATCAGCGTAAATGAGCTCAGCGTGAGGCGACCAGCAATTGGACATCTCAGGCCTTTCCAAGGGGCCAATCACGTGGAAGATATGCGACCATTCAGATAACTTCCTACTGTTTAAGTGTAGCAAGAAATTGTAATGTTTTTACATGGTACCCAGTATTTTGTAAAGTTATTGGGTGTCCTGCTGTAAATGGAAACTGAATTTGCTGTAAATGGAAACTGAATTTGAGTCTGCCTTCAAATGGCAGAAAAGCTGAGAACAGAACTGGCGCTGCGGAATGGTGCACGTCGGCTTGTAGAGAGCCTCAGATGCACAGGCTGGTGTAATAGCCACTGGAAAAGGCAAGACATCGTAAGGGCACCATTACAACCAAGTTCAGAATTATTTTTGTTTTTTGCATCTAATTTAATTATATAAACTATGCCCATAAAGTAAGATATCATTAACTATATTTAATATCCCAACAAAATTTTGCTTGCAAAACAACCTTAGGAAAAGATATTCTCTCCTTCATGGGTTTTCTAACATTCTTTTTCCATTTGTAATTTTAAAGCAAACCTAGGAAAATGTTTTACCGCTGTATTTTGTCAAAGGTAATTATTCATATTTATGTCATACTAAAAAAACAACAACCAAAACATAGCAAGGGAAACATTTCCACCAAAATGGTTTTGCTTGAAATCTTTTTATGTCTTTATCCAATTTAGGATTTACACTCAGCTATGGATAAGGTCCGAAATGTATAAATCAGTATTTTGTTTTTATAATTATAGGACCATTTTCAGTCATGGAAACACTGACTCCAGATTCATTGTGGTCAGTAGAGGCAGAGAGAAAACAAGTCGCTTGCATTTAAATGTCTTTTAATTTTGCAGATGTAAATACACTGCCACATGAATATTATTCTCATTATATATCTAATACTCTGTGAATGCTGATCATGCTCATTAATCTTGGTTACCTGAATGCACCTGCCACTTTAGCCAGGAGCTGTGCAGGGTATTTTGGTTCCCATTTCTACATGATGCTTATACTTAGCCTGCCTTTACAGACTCCTGCTATTACAGATATAGTAAAGTAACAATTAGGCTTGGTATTTCATTATTTTATCTTTATTTTCATCTGGCTTATATCTACTCTACAAGTCTTTTCTTCTTATTTACTTATTAATGCCACAATATGCACTTTATCCATCCAAGCTAACTTTATTCTCTGTCTATGTGACAGCAGCATGCTCATAAAAGGGAGCTTATCTGTTTTTACTTTAAATTCCATTTCAGTTCCCTTTCGTTTCAGTTTTATGCCATATCAACTTTTCCTTTCAGCTGCTCAAAAAACACCAAAATTCTTCTCATCCTGCCAACCTGCCTCTTCAGATCCCCCTCCAGAGAGTTTCATTGCTTGATTTGTTCGTGCATTTTTCATTGCAGGAAGGTTTATGGGTGTGTGTGTATTGAGGCTTTAAAGGCACCCATGAAAAACTCTAGATAGTTCTTATTTGTTTATCCGGAACAAACAGAACTGTACGCTTTCCTAATGTTGCTGTGTTCCATGCCTTCAAACACTTTAATTGGAATGGTTCTATTTAATTTCACAGCTGTAACCCCTTGTGCAATTGATAAAATTAGATGGACTGTGTACTAAAGAGGTAAATGGATGGTTACCTAAAAATTGTTTACTTCATTCATAATATATGTAGACCTGTACAGAAATCCAAGTAAATGTTATTGGTGGGTAATCTTATCAGGCCACTATAGTTCATAATTTAATTTCAGCGATCGATGTTCATTTCATTAAGTGAGTGGTTTGAAAGAGTACAGCTGCAGCATGCATACTAACAAGAGCAACACTTCTTGTCCTTTGAATATTCAACCCTAAGTAAACAAGTTTATGACTTGAGTTCAGTGCTGAGTGCTTTATCATAGCTCATTCAGAGAGGAGCAGAGTTTAGCCACAGTAGTGACACATTTGTTACATGACTTCTTCAGAGCACTGCAGTAATATTATTGTAGGGTTTGCAACAGGCCCCTCCTGGAGCCGAAACCTTATCGTGGTGGAGGGGTTTGTGTGTTCCAATGATCCCAGGAGCTAAGTTGCCCGGGGCTTTATGCCCCTGGTA
>JABFEA020000138.1:26156770-26177652 GCA_019775915.2 Cyphomyrus plagiostoma | reverse complement strand
GCGGGCGGGAGCGGGAGAAAATAATATATATTTTTGCGGGAGCGGGCGGGAGCGGGACAGAATCTTGCGGGAGCGGGACTGAAAAATCCGTCCCGCGCAGGTCTCTACCACATGGCACCAACACAGTGTAAGGGTTCCAGTCCATCTTCTTTAGACTTTAAGGTTAGTGAGAGTGTAATGCTCTGCCCGATTTTTCCTCGCCTTTTTTACATGTTTTCTAAAATGCTTTTCATTGGGGTTATGTTTAATGCAGGGGAAAAAAATACCCCAGATTACAACAGATTCAGACAATACTGCAGGATGAAACATGCTCCCAAAGGACAGACGTTTACAACAGTGTGAACTGATACCATCAATTTGTACAGTAGTACTTATAAAATACTAAGATCACCATGTTTTTGGTGTAGCCTGCTTTCCACCCTTCTATAGAGAGGAACTCTAGAGATCTAACCATAGAGTAAACATTTCTCTCTCTCTCAAAAAATTTAGCCACAAACAGGTTAAATTCTTTTTGACACGCAAATACCTTTCTGTGTTTTTCTCTAAGCAATCTGCTCTGGGCTTTTGCTCATCCCTACCCTACAAAAGCAAACATGTTACTTGTCAGCTCATCACTCCTGCTTGTGTTAACAAAACTGTCTTACCAACACCTTAAAAGTAACGCTTTTCAAAACCTGCCTTATTTTGTAGGTTCACAAGTAAGCACCATGACAATCTTCGCAAATGGTTTCACCCAGATTTTAATCTGCTCAAAGACTCACACATACACTCACATCATCTTCTTCTACATTTCAGTGTCACAGAACAGACTAAAGAAAACAAAACTCATTTAGATGTTGTTTCAGACGGGTTTGAAGCTAAATGTTAATGATCCCTGACTTCAGTTCTTAATAAATGGAACCTGTGTAGATGTGAAGTGTGGTGTGTTTTGTTGAAGGATTATCAAACAAACAGACATCACAGAGGACACAATTCCAAAACTTCATTCCAAATATCAATTGAAGACTGCTACGCTCAGACAAGGAAACTACAAAAGCCAAATCACAGGCTTGGCTGTTGGCAAATGGTGTATTGGTAGGTCCTGGGACCTGGGGTGCACCCTGGAAGGGTTCCCCAAACAAATACAACCCCCACAGGCCTTGGAGCAAAGCCTTTCTAGTTGTGGGTCAAATGAGCTAAAGGACAGTGCAGTCCTTGCTGGCTGATGGGAGCTCTCTAGTGAAACTGGCCGGGGTCACAGTTTGCCCTGTTCATTCATTTTGGGCCCATTGGTGTGCGAGGGAGCCATGGTAGAACAGTCACCCAACACAGGCTACAACCAATCAAAACGAGCATACACTTTCTAAGTAAAACTCCTTCCAAAATTATGCATCTCTAAAGGAGCCTCAAAGGAGGGCCTATTTAGTATCATATTCAGCCAGTGAATGAGAGACGCTGGACTGGGCTGAGATACAGTCTGTGTCAATCATGTTAAAAGAAAGAAAGATGCAGCTGGCATAATGTGCATGAATGTGCATATAAAGTTGAGCCCAATGGTATATCTGTACTCTAAATGGAGTAAATGGAATTGGACTGGACACAGTAATAACAGTACTTTCAATGTGTTATCTGATGGTGAGGCTATTTGACCTTTGCTAGTGAATATCATGCTATATAATACAGCAGTCTATCAAAAATATTGAAACATCCACATGGAAAACTGTTATAACTTCTTTAATTGTATTATTTTAAGAGCTTTGATGACATTAAATTAAGAAATTATAAATAAAATTACTAAATAGTAATATGATGCACCAGCAGCTCTTACAAGCAGCAGAAACAATTAGAAGTTCTCCAACTACATACTTCACTGCTGCAGAAGATATAGTGTAAGTCAGTATAAACTGAACTTCCATCCATTTACTATACCTGGTTGGTTTAATGCAGTCAAGTTTATTCTGGAAGCTACAGGTGCAAGGCAATTAGCAGCCCAGGATGGGACCGACCCATGCCACCCCATGATACAGCATGACAGGCTTAATGTCCTGAGCCAAAGGAAGTCTTTCCCAATATCTCCACAGCTCTCCTCACCACACAGCATGATGGCTACACAGGTTGAGGTGGGTCAGCATGATCACTCAGTGGTGGAGTTCCATGCATTGTGTAGGCAAGAGTTTCAAAACATGTGCCAATCTGACTAATCCGCTTCAAGCTAACAACCAATCAAATGCTCTGCAACACTGTCACAATGTTATGAAAGCATGCAGAGATTGTTATTGTGAGATAATGAAGCAATACTAAAATCTTACAAAGGCTCCATTTCAGCAATATGAGTGAGCAACAGATAGCAAACACCTGTGCTTAACCAGAACAATGCAGCAAGAATAACATATACAAATAACCAAATGATGCTTATAAGTCAAATGTATAATTCCAAGGACAAGCAGTTTGTGACAAATGAAATGGACGGAGGACCCAGACACAGCTGGAGGTCGGGTTACGGGGGATTACTCTAAACAGAGACTAACAAACCAAAACAAAAGGACCTCAAGGGCTCAAACAGAAAGGAGACCAGAACTAGCAGGGAATGGGATCAGGAACTCAGCAACAGACAGGGAAAACACTCAGTATGTTTACACACATAGCTTAGTTGAGTTATAGCTCAATTACGCCATTTTATCAGACTTCTGTCCTTGTCACAGTGTACATGCATGGCAGGGGAATTGATTTATTGACCGAAGTATGTCTGACTCTGCTGCTGTAGGTTGCAATATGGTACCTTTCAACTGGTTAGTATTGGGTTTTTACCTGCTGACCTATTATGTCTCAGACGGTATATTCATACCAAATTGAGGGCAAGAAAAAGCCTGATCTTAATCTAGCTGACTATCTATGTAAGAACTGGATGTGCATAGCATGACATGTTGGTATTTATATTGCACGTCATCCAGTCCTACTAGAGCAGGGGTGGCCAATCTTATCCACAAAGGACCGGTGTGTGTGTAGGTTTTCACTGCAGCTCCCTAATTATATTACTAATCAGAGGACTGTTTGGCTGAGTCGTCCTCACACCTGGGTTTGGACAGCTGACCTAAAGGTTACCCCAAAAACCCGCATACACACCGGCCCTTGCCGGATAAGATTGCCCACCACTGTACTACAGCTACTTTTTCAAATTCATTACAAGATACCCCGCCTGGCATTGTGATGTCATTTGGCCCCGTGACCAGTTTTTACCAGTGGAATACCAACACCTTGAAGTACTGTACTTTTGGTACCTTCTTGAAGCACCAAAAGCACAGTGCCTGGTACAGTGGAAAAGTGCCCTTTAGCTGAGTACTGAATTGGACAGCTTTATAGCACTCCCAATCACATTATCCGGATATCTTTGACTGACTTCTAGAAATTTGATTTAGTATGATTTCAGTCAGACTAACATGTTTACATGTACTTTAAAAGTCCAGATTTAGTCAGACAAACACAAAAGTTTGTGCATGCAAACATACCAACCACAGCATTGAGGAAGACAAACGGCTACTTTATACACAGACTAACGAGGACTTAACAAGTAACAGGTGTGGCTCGTTTGAGGCACGCTGCGGAGGAGGTGGGAGGGCCAGACAGGCATGTGACCGACAAGACGCAACACAGTTTGTACATTATTACCCATTGTTACCAAAGATGCCCCTCATAAATAGGGTGAATGTGCCAAAGGTACACCTTGGGGTGCTGTCAAGTCTTGTGACTTGGAAAAACTTTCTAAAACTAGTTGCAAAAAAAAAAACTCTGGAGAAAGAAGAAGACCAGGACAGTTGCATGTCTTCAGAATGGTCTTCTAACAAAGGCAAGGAACAGGATGTGATGGTCTTCATCATCCAAAATCACATAGAGACAAGACAGTCTGCAAGATAGCAGACCAATGGACAATAAAGTTTGGGAAAAAAACTGAATGGGTATTATATATCAACTGCTTACAGCTTAAATATAAGTGTGTATAAGGACGAGTTTTAGTGGAAGGGGTGGACTATCACAACTCATACTGAAAACATCCTGCTATGATTTCCTGCCTGAAATGTGAACTTTGAAGTCAAAAAGTTAAGCATTTTTTAAAAATTGCCAGAAACCACTCCCCATTACTGAAATTGTATCCTGTACTGCCTGAGGGGGGGCACCAGGGCCCCCTTCCCACAAGCGCTAATTAAGTTTGGAAAATTGATAGTTCATTTAATGAATGCATTACTAAGCATATTCACATTCAAATCATTCCCAAATTGCTTGCAACAGGGGGAAACATTTATTCTGTTGTGTTCACAATATTGGACATTCTAATGCTTTTATTTCCATTCAGCTGTTGACGGACTTACTAAATGACCCAAATGATTAGTTGCGATGGTATCCATGAGCTTAAGCACTTGTGGCTTGTTTGTTTCTGTTGACGTCCTTCAAAAGCATTTAAACAAAACCAGCTTTGGAATCGATATCGATTTCAGCTTTCGAGAATGTATTTTAATGCTTTATTCAGCTCACCACACATGTACCACAAATACCCTGTGGATTTATGCTAATATCGCAAAGTAACTTTTAATTTGCAGCAGTTCTGATTATACAGTAAACCAGCCACTGCATCAGTATCCTTCTGCACAATGAAATGTATCGAAAATGTAGCAATGAAGACATTGCGGAAGTCACATTCATCACAAACTCACCTGAAGCCAGAGGATTTTTAAATCATAACCCTGCCTGAAGCCAGAGGACTTTAAAATCACAAAACCAGCACAAAATTTAAAGTCGACGTGCATATGGGCAGAGATAAGTTATTGCTGCCTGTATTGTCACTGGATTTTTGTAGGTACAGCAAAAAGCATTGGGTTCTCTAAAATAGCATTTGCTAATTAATTAAAATAACAAATCACTTAAGCACATAAGCAGTTGATTACCAACATCTACCTCATCAATATAGCTTTGTAATACCTTTTCAGTAACCATGTTGAGAGATACTGTTTTGCACATGTAGTTACCATGACTTCTGATCCAGCCCTGAGAAGTGATGATGAGGACTCTTTAGCACACCTCCTGCAGATACCCACAAACTGAAGTTTTATGGGAAGCACAGCTGGGGGGTTTGATCCCCACCCCTGGCTCAGCATGTTTGGAGCTTGTTTTCCATATGTGTATAAGTGCTTACTCTGGGGACTCCACAATATCCCCATAGACTAAAACATGCTGCTAGGTGAATTGTTGTCTAACTTGTTTTCTTTCTTATGTTTGCATGCATTTATTTAGCAGATACTTTTATCCAAACACAGTTGAGTAAGCAGAGTCAGACAGTCCCTGGAGCCATTGGGGTTAAAGTAACTTGCTCAAAGCTCCGATGGTGAAATCACTCTGCCAAGCATGGAACTGAAACCGACAACCCTCCGATCACAGGTAGAGCTACACATTACTCTAGTGTGGCTAGTGTAGCATAGGCTCTAAGATCACTGTGACCCTGTATTGGATAAGGGGTTTATGAAACACAGATGGATGGATGGATAACATCTTTACTTACAAAGCAAACATAGTGGGTGTTATGTTGAATTGCCTCAAGTACATTTTTGACAGATATTGAATGCTAATTTAACGTAAATTATATAAGTTACACAGTCCATCAGTCTTTTTCAAGTCTATTTTCATTTTCTTGAGCTCTGTAGATGTCAGTTTCCCAGAATGAAACCCATCCATATGTTATTGCACATATTTTCCATAGTTTCATCTGCTCAAACCATTTCCAAGCTCAAACTGCTGCACGTGCAGAGGAATTAGAGGGTGGCTACACACTATTCCCACCAGGCACAAAGCCAGGAGATTTGCCACATTTCTAACAATATGATTGTTTTTTGGCGAGTGTCTCCCCACAATGTGGAAAAAAAATTGCCTGCCAGAAAAATATAAACAGGTGTTGGCACGATGAGGCCACATAAGGCTTTAATATTAACCAATATTTACATTAGTGATAATGCTGAAATAGTTTTTATAAATATCCTTTAATGCAGGGTATGGCAAACTGCAGCCTGCGAATCAGCTTTACCGGTCATTTAAGCAAAAATTAATCAAACAGTATTCATTTATTGTTTTCTTTTATTTCATTTGTTGATATTCTGTTTACTATTACATAGTCATCCACCCCACTAGATGGCGCACAATGTATTATATCGATGTTTGTCGATTTGATATGTATTGAGGTTTTTTAATAATTTTTTGCAGAAGAGCATTTCATGGGCCTGAATTCCAAAGCAAGATTTTTTTGGTTAACTAGATAACTTGTCCGATTTAAGGTATCCCAGATTACATGGACTTTATCTTTATCACATTACCTTGAATCTGACTCCTTATCTTGCTAAACCCAAAATTCAGCTTTGTGATACAAGCCACAGGTCAACAGTTAAGTAATGTGCAATGAAATAAATGAATACATTCCTGACACAGGCAAAATGTGAATTCACAAGTAGATGTTAAACACAAAAAACATTATGCTAATTGTGGTTGTGAGTTGGTTACAGTGAGTGCAGTAGTGTTGCAAGACCCTCCTAATGGACTTTATCTTTGTTCACTTACATTTACCCCAGACAACCGTATTAAGTTATCCAGCTAAGCAAGAAATCTGGCTTTCAGCATATAGGCCCTAGGCTTTAAAAAAAACACATGAAGTTACACTGTAAGGGGTGTTTATCAGTACAGATACACAACCATACTAGGAAGTAGATAACACAGTTATTAGTTGTTATAACATCATTGTTGTTATGATACGTCTTATTTTTGAATTTTTATGCATTTTACGTATTTGTTTTTAGTGTGCCTTGCACATATAGTTGCGTGTTTGTGGTCGTCTGGCCTGTGTTGCATACGGGCTGGCGGTGAGGGGGAAAGCAGGCGAGCTAAGCCAGGAATGCAAGTGAACGGGGTTTATTCAGATGAAACAGGGTTGACAGCAACTAACACCAGCAAAGATCAATGACAGATCTGACAAGACTAACTCAGACGCAGACTAAATACACGGGACAAGTCAAAAATAACAAGAAACAGGTGATAACAATCGGGGAGTAACACGGCAATGAGGTGGGCGTGGCACACAGGAGGATCGGATGAGCCGGGCGTGACAGCCTGGTTTGGGGATAACTAGTCGTAACTCTGACGGAGAGCTAAAAATCTCTAGCGCAATTGGTAACTGACTTGATTTGTCCTTGTCCATCAGTAAGAGAAGTGTCCCACCTTACAATTAAAAAAAATTATGTGGCCATACATTTATGCTTGTTAATTGCAGATAAAATGAACTATACAGACACAAATGCTTTTTATTTTATTGTATAAACACATACACCATATCACATATATTTCTGTTAATCATTTTATAGTCTCTTATTATTTAAATTATTAGCGAATTATTATAATTAAATACCGTATTATAATATCTGTTTTCAGTTGTAAATTTCACTCTTTTTTATTTGGTGTGTTTATAACATATAAATAAATCTTACGACAGCCTGTAGAGTAGAAAATTATGCTGCTGTGGAGACAGAAGTAAGGTGCAAAAGAAAACCAATCTGAGAAACGTGGGATGGGGCAGAGAAAAAAAACATTTTCAATAATTATTCAGGTAAATAAAATAAGAATGACCTTATTGAGCAGTTCACTTGAGGCTCAGTTCTAATTATTATAGGGCTGGTACTGTGATCTCACATGCTGGTGGGTTTGATACACACACTTGGCTCAGTGTATGTCAAGTTTTCACAGTGCCCCGTGTAGCATCGCACTATCGCAGCACTCCAGACAGCGCTCTACTGGACAGTCAAGAAGATACAGAAGATACATGGATTATTATTACAGCTGAACATCATTGTCTCTTATTAAAGAAAGTAATACATACAGTAAGTAACCAGTGCTGGGTGGATTGAGTGAAGCTTGAAGGGGAAGCGAAGGTGCTCCTATCATGCTATTGGCCAGCTGGTTATGTTAGTGACAAAGCAGTATCCTTCTGAGAAGTTTCACAAGCGGGGTCCCCTCCGTGGAAGAGTGCAAGGACACAGCATGACAGTCACTGCTGATGGGAAGGACGTAACCACTGAAGGACATGGCGAACACATGTAGGTCGGCCTCTCTGTGTAAATCGTCCCGTAAATCGTTTACTAATTCCAGATGCCAGGCAGCTGGCCAAACTTTTACTCCTACACCAATAAAAAGTTTTTTTCAAATAAAATCATGGATTAATTTTTTAAAATATAAGAATAATCAAACTCACCAAATGGTGGATAGGGAATACTCAAGTCCTCTCTGGTTTCACACACGTTTGTAAATAACTAATCCGGAAATGCAACTTGGTACGGGAAATTGGCATACTTAGTATTGAGCAATTGAATGACTGATGTGACTGGCAATATTGCAGAACCAGGAATAATATTTAAACATTGAACTGTTTAAGCAGTCTTGCATAAATAAATTAATAAATTAACTCATCTGAGGTAACACCCCTCCTGGAGCCGACACCTTATCATGGTGGAGGGGTTTGCATGTTCCAATGATCCCAGTAGCTAAGTTGCCCGGGGCTTTATGCCCCTGGTAGGGTCACCCAAGGCAAACGTTCCGGGGTGAGGAACCAGACGAAGTGCGGCTCATTAGACTCCCTATGATGAAAAACAGTATGGATCCACGATTTCCCTTGCCCGGACGCAGTTCACCGTGGCCCGCCCTGGAGCCAGGCCTGGGGGTGGGGCTCCATGGCGAGCGCCTAGTGGCCAGGCCTATACCCATGGGGCCTGGTCGGGCACAGCCCGAACAAGGCACGTGGGTCCCCCCTCCAATGGGCTCACCACCCATGGGAGGGGCCATAGGAGTCGGGTGCTATGGGAGCTGGGCAGTGGCCGAAGGCGGGGACCCTGGCGGTCCGATCCTCGGCTGCAGAAGCTAGCTCTTGGGACATAGAATGTCACCTCTCTGATGGAGAAGGAGCCTGAGCTGGTGCGCGAGGTTGGGATGTTCCGGCTAGACATTGTCGGGCTCACCCCGACGCATGGCTTGGGCTCTGGAACCAATCTCCTTGAAGGAGGTTGGACCCTCTTCCACTCTGGAGTTGCTCGTGGGAAGAGGCGCCGAGCGGGGGTGGACATACTTATTGCCCCCTGGCTGGGCGCCTATACATTGTGGTTTACCGCAGTGGACGAGAGGGTAGCCTGCCTTCGCCTTCAGGTGGGGGGATGGGTCCTGACTGTTGTTTGTGCTTATACGCCAAACAGCAGTTCAGAATACCCACCCTTTTTGGAGTCCCTGGAAGGGGTGTTGGAGAGCGCTCCTCCCGAGAACTCTCTTGTTCTACTGAGGGACTTCAATGCCCACGTGTGCAACGACAGTGAGACCTGGAATGGCGTGATTTGGAGGAATGGCCCCCTCGATCTGAACCCAAGCGGTGTTTTGTTGTTGGACTTCTGTGCTCGTCACGGATTGTCCATAAAGAACACCATGTTCAAGCATAAGGGTGTCCACATGCGCACTTTCCATGCCTCCATTTTGGAGCCGGCTGACCGGAGTTGTGGCCGTAAGATGGTTGGTGCCTGTCGCAGCGGCAATCCCCGAACCCGCTGGTGGACACCAGGCGTGAGGGATGCCGTCAAGCTGAAGAAGGAGTCCTATCAGGCATTTTTAGCCTGTGGGACTCCAGAGGCAGCTGACAGGTACCGGCAGGCCAGGTGGGGTGCGGCTTCGGCGGTCGCTGAGGCAAAAACTCGGGTAAGGGAGGAGTTTGGTGAGGCTATGGAAAACGACTTCCGGACGGCTTCAAGGCGATTCTGGTCCACCATGGGACGGCTCCGTGTGGGAAAGCGGCGCAACATCAACACTGTTTATGGTGGAGATGGGGTGCTGCTGACCTCAGCTCGGGACGTTTTGGGTTGGTGAGGGGAGTACTTCGAAGACCTCTTCAATCCCACCGACGCGTCTTCCAGTGAGGAGGCAGAGTCTAGGGACTTGGGGGTAGACTCACCTATCTCTGGGGCAGAGGTTGCTGAGATGGTTAAAAAGCTCCTCGGTGGCCGGGCCACAGGGGTGGATGAGATCCGCCCGTAGTTCCTCAAGGCTCTGGACGCTGTGGGGCTGTCCTGGTTGACACGCATCTGCAGCATCGCGTGGACATAGGGGGCAGTGCCTCTGGACTGGCAGACCGAGGTGGTGGTCCCCCTCTTTAAAAAGGGGGACCAGAGGGTTTGCTCCAGCTATAGGGGGATCACACTCCTCAGCCTCCCTGGTAAGGTCTATTTGGGGGTTCTGGGTTTTCCAGTATTTCTTATGGGAAAAATTTGATCAGAACTTGAACTTTTTAGGATTCCATCTGGAGTCCGGAACGGATTAAGTTCGAAAACCGAGGTACCACTGTAGTAAAATTATCCTTCATATCCACTACCTACATGGTGGTTAGCACTGTAGCCTCATACCTCTGGGACCAGGGTTTGAGTTTCATGGCTCCATGTGTGTGGAGTTTGCATGTTCTCCCCATGTTCTTGAGGAGTTTCTGCTGGGTTCCCAGGTTTCCCCCCCACAGTCCAAAATCATGCTGAGGTTATTTGGAGTTATCAGACTGCCTGTGAGTGTGCCCAGCAGTGGGGTGGCACCTCATTCTCTGGGCCATTAGCATGGCCATTAACCCGCAGCTCCCTGGGCATTGCGAGTTGATGCACCCTTCACTGTGACCCCCCAAGCTTGCTCCCGCAGGCATATATGTGTGCATCTCATGGAGACCAATGTGGAGTAAACAAAGTATCTCTGTTATATTGTACTATCACCAGCCCCTGATCCAGGCAATTATTATTTCACAACTAAACTACTGCAGCCCTTTCCTGACAATGCTGTCAAATTGTGCTGTTAAACCACTGTTTATGATACTCAATCCACTAAAATGATCTCATGTTACACCCCTTGTCAGGTTAATTGGCCCCCAATAGGTGAAGCAGTTGATGTTGACTTTCAGAGCTATTACTAGAGCAGTACCCATCTCCACTGAGTCCCTCATCAACACCTACATCCCACATCACCCTCTTCAGTCAACAAGTCAACATCACCCGTCATCCCTCCAACATGTGAAAACAAGCTCTAGACCAGGGGTCACCAACATGGTGCCAAGGACCACATAAAAATAGCATAACTCACCAGAGAGCACCGTCTAAAATTTCATTTTATCCTCTTGGTATTCTTCTTTAATCCCATTTGCATTATGGATTTGAAAATGACAATATCTTTAACAAAAAACATTTAAAACATGTTTATTATGCATGAAGTTTAGATAAGTTTAGGTGGGTGTTTCAAACTGGTAGCTCTTTGCATAGCTCAGTACCCATGAAGTAGCTCTCAGTTTCAAAAACGTAGTGGCCCCAGCTCTAGACGTTAAGGTGGCACCTCAATAGTGGAACAAGCTATCCATCCATGTCCAGTCATCATAGTCCCTCTCACCTTTCAAAAAATGTCTCTTTCTTCCAAAACACTGAAGTTAACTCATCCACCCACAGTGCTGCTCTGTCTTTATCCATTTATTTTGGTCACTGGATGATTTAAATGATCTTGTGCAGTTCGCTTATAGTCCTTGAGGTGTGTTTGATTGCGATTGTCATTGTCTCACATATTAATTTGGGGTCCAAGGAAGTAGTGCTGCCATGCTATTGTATTTGCAAGTATTTTTCTTTTTCTTACTATTTCTTTTTCTTCTGGAATAAAATAATATGGGGAGCAGAGGTGGTAAAGTGTAGAAACACCGTATTTGCTGCTGTGATGCAGAATTCCCCCCAAGCAAAATCATACCCATCAGCCTGATGGTGGTGCTATAGTGCAATGTTCTTCATTTTGGCCTATATCTCCAGTACCATGAGTCATAGAAATGGAAAAATTGGAAATGGCACCTTGAAACTCCACCTACTTACTGTAGATTTTTTTGTTAATTTGCATAAAAATTTGCAAAAACTTGTCCTAGATGGTTCATCTGATTCACGCAAAATTTGAACTGCAGCATCTTGAGACCAAGCAGACAAGAAGTTCTCCCTCAGGCAAATTTCTCAGATGCTCGAGACCAATGGATTTCTTAGGCAGTGCCTTTTTACACTTAATGACCAATCTCCCATCAACATAACATCTTATGCTCACTAAACTTGCTATGTGTAGTTGGTACAACATTCTGAAACCACTCCCCCGACACAAAAATCACGTAATAGGTTACACTGCGAAAACACTGGATACAGAAAGATGACATTTTGTATACTTGTTCATGGCCATAAAAGTTAATCTATAAATCAAACATGGCTGACAACAGGCAATCCAATTTCAGTAGGCTGTGTTTACCCTTGTATATGACTAAGAATCATGACATTTGGCATCATGGTGCAACAATCTCTCTACTGTTCAAGTCTGTAAAGAGACACTGGTCACCCAAATGGTGGCCCTATAGTGCCACCATTACCTTTTGGCCCATATTTTTTGAACAGCGGCTCATAGAAAGTAAATTTTCTTTTCTCCACAATTCTTGACTTCAGACAGGCAAATTTTCTAATACATTTGCTAATGTAATAATCGGTCTATGTTCCCTCAGATCTTTAGCTAGTTAGCAAAATGTGCAAAACTTATCCTAGACTGTTCATCCAATTCACACAAAATTTGAACTGCAACATCTTGAGACCATTTAGACAAAAAAAATATGTAGGATTTTCAACAGAGTAACTATTCCAATGCCTATTTCTCATCAACAAAACATCCAATTCTTACCAAATTTGCTATATCCAGTTGGTATGACATTCCAAGGCAACACTCCAACTTTCATAAAAATTGTCTAATGGATGCGCCATAACTCAAAATAGCTTGGAATGACTTGGAAATCATTGCAAATAAAATGTGGGAAAAGTTCCAACTACTCACATAATGAACATTTATGTACTCATCAAACATGGCTGACAGCAGCCAATCAAATGTCAGCAGGCTATAATTGCTCTTGTATATGACTGAGAAATTTGGTGTCATGGTGCAATATTCCTTCTGCTATTCAGGCCAGGAAAACGACACAGGTTGGACGTATGGTGGTGCTACAGTGTCTACAGGCCCTTATACAGTAAGGTAGATATTATAAAGCCATACATACACAAAATGCTTCCATACTCAATACACATTCATCTACAGACGTTCTTATGGAACATTTGATGTTAAATTTATGTTCCGGCCATAGTGTTTAGACCCCGTAAATGGCCACCTGCAGCTATATTTATTTATTTACTTTATTGCCAAAAGTGTGGCACTTTTCTCTTGCTACAGTTTTTCACCTAGAAGCTCTGTTTCACCTCTCAAATGTTCCACCCATTAAGAAGAAGTGTGTTTGTATTTTTTTTTTTTGATATTCCACCCGCATCCTTCTTTTTCTTCCCTCTTTCCGTCCCCAGACTTTTTCAAACTGCCCCAGTTCAATCAATCTTCAACATAAAACTTCAAAGCTTGCTGAAGACATCCGGTCCGCAACTCAAAGTATTCAACCAACTTTCATCCATTTAACCATACTTCATTCCCTTCTTTTTCATCCCCCTGTTTTCCTCCTGTTGACTTTAATTCGTTTCACTTCTAGTTTTTCACCTAGAAACTCTGTTCCACCTTTCAAATGTTCCACCCATGAAGAAGTGTCCTTCTATTTTTCTTTTTGACATTCAATCCGCATCCCTCGTTTTCTTCCCACTTTCTGCAAAATTTTTTCCCAATAAAAAAAAAAAAATCAGAAAATAGAGGGTTGAAGGGGAATTAACCAGATGAAAGTTGAATTCTTTTAAGCTTTTATGTGCACATCAATCACACATTTTCTTCAGGAAATGCCCTTCCTAGTTTGAATTGCTCTTCTCTTTGGCTTTTGCAGTGGTTTGTAATGTATTATACAGCTTCTAGTTGCTCCACTACTAATATGCCTCTCATTCATTGGAAACCCAGCTGCAGCTATATCCATTTGGCTCCATCACAGCTTTATGTCTGTGGGGTATTATCAACCACGCTTATGCATCACTCTGAAGAACAGCGTCTGCTAAACAAATGAATGTAAATGTAACTGTGTACAAACCATGTTCATGAACATTTCGCCAGAGCATGGAAAAGATCAGTCAGTATCATTAAAACAATTTGTCACTATGGGTTCTTTGGGGGATCCATTCTTAAAATTATGTTTAATAGGTATTATTATGTATTATATAAGTATGTTTTATCACTGATGATTTTAGTTACACTAAGAGCCAATTTCGTCTCACAAGGGGAAAAATGTAATTGCATTTTAATTACAACTTTCACTACAACTTAAGAGTTATATGCAACATGTATAACTTTTCCACATGCATGTGCTACATTTTCCAGTTTTGGTTTAATTAGATGTTTTTACTGCAAAGTCACTTGCTTCTAGAACTCCTTCAGTTCTTACAGTTTGATCAGCAGCATGTTCTCCTTTTCCTCTTGTTGTGTGGTACTTTGCCAAAATGCTCATTTCTGCTTCCTGGTTGTGAGGGGAAGTGGAAACAACCTAAAAGGAACAAAACAAGGGTATTCAAAGTGTTAACTCTGGCAGGTAGGAGGGAGCGTTCATGGAACTAAACATCTATCTATACCTAGTCAAATACTATTTGCTTAGAACCCTTTGAAAGGAAAACCACATTTTTGCAGTTGCGAAAATGCAGCACAGACGTGCCGGCCAGCGATCAAAAGGCTTTCGATAGGTACCATGCTGCTTTAGCACAGACTCCGTAAAATCACTGGCCATGCAGCCAATACTGCACAGAGAAAGAGCAGGGCGTGGCCATGGCAATGGGAGCAAGACCACGGCAAAGTCAGCAAAACACATGGGCTGCAGGTGGCCTGGTAGCTAAGGCCCACAGCTGCTGGTGTGTTTTCAGTTCCTGCATTTATGCTGAAAAATAAATTCGATTATGTTTCCCTGCTATATATATTTTTTTAACAAGAATATAAATCTTTGCAGATTTGCCATAACATCTCCTATTCGTTGGTCATGAGTCTTGAATTGTTCTGCAAATACGTAAATTGGTGAAAATGATCTGAGCAAACAGGCTTTCAAAGCCATAGAGTGTGGGATCTTTGCTTGTCATCATTCACCAGCTGCTATTCTGCATATTCTACCCTAAAGGCCTAATATTCTGGAGCCCCTAGAGTTGGTTGGGGAGGGAAGAATGTTGCATAAGCTGCTCAACATTAAGCACAACACTACACACCCCCTACAAAACCTACTGGCTGGACAATTGAGTGTTTTCAGTCAGAGTCTCTTTCCGTTCCACTGCAATAAGGATCATTACAGGAGGCCATTCCTGCCCATAGCAGCAACCATCTATATCCTCTTGTGCTGGAAGAAGTGTCTCCTCCGCTGAGGCGATACACAATGCATGTTTACATTTAATTAGCACAATAAAGGTATACCTCAGTTGTAAAGTGTCTTACACCTATTAAAGTAGCTTTTGTATATTTGTACATATACAGTACTGTGCAAAGGTTTTTGCCAACCAAAGAAAATGTAATGCAAATTACCTTCATGTCGGTGTATTATGCCTGTCAAAGTGTGTTAACTTAGTCATTTCAAAACATCTGCTAAAATTACCCCCATATTTCCATTACACCAATGTATTTTTTGACTCAATCATTAGCACACCTCATATAACTAATCAATATTTCATTAACTTTTTTTAACCAATTAAATTAAATAATTAGGTGAACCAGTGGTGAAATTTTAATAAGTATATGGAGTTGCTGTGTTGCCTCCAAGGAGAGGTTTGGGAAGTGGTGAAGTGGTGTTTATTTAGCCATCCAACAAGATATCGGAAGAACAGAAAAAAATCTACTAAAAAAGTCTACTTAGTGTCTGTGTGTTTCTGTCATTTATGTAAATTGCTTTTTCAACACAAAAAATTCCCCTTGGGGATAAATTAAGAAATTTAACTCTGAAAATGGTACGTACCACAGTAACCCTAACTGCATCTACTACCTAACCCCCATTACTAACTGCACATACTACCCTAACCCTAACTGCACATACTCCCCTAACCATAACTGAATGTACTACACTAACCCTAATTGCATGAACTACCCTAAATCTAACTGTACATACTACCATAACCCTAACTGTATGTACTAACCTATACTTCCATAACCCTAACTGAACGTACTACACTAACCCTAACTGCACATACTACTCTAACCCCTAACTGCATGTACTACCCCTAATCCGAACTGCACAATCTACCCCAATCCTAACTATATGTACTTAACGTACACCTATCCCTAACTGCACGTATTACCCAAACTCTAACTGAACATACTACACTAACTCTAACTGCACATACTACCCTATCCCTAATTGCATGTACTGCCCTGAATCTTCTTGCAAGCCAACCTGAAAATTGTGTGTTTGGCTGTACTCAAAGTGGCAGGCCATCCAAAGTGAGTAATGCTGACGTGTGATTTTTTTTTTGTATGATGAGAGCTTTACTGGAAGCACAGATTCTCTCTGCAAGGATATGGATAAGAAGATCTTATCGCAGCATATTACACGAGGGGGGCATAAAAGGGGCCTCGAGACATATCTGTAGGTCTCGGAAGAGCACAGCTGGACCTTCCCAACTATAGACGGCATTTCTGTTCCAGTCTGTCCTGCCTGGAGCCTTCTTGGAAGTCAGAACCCATTTCCAGCGTATGATATGTGGCCAAAGCTGCAGGGGAGAGGAAAACAGCGGAAGATGAAGCAAGCAACAGCGTTGGGTATGCGAGACTGCTGTGTACCACCTGTGACCCAAAGTGTAAGACACGTGTGCAGAGTATCCCAGGAGGTGTGGCTCCTCACCTGATATGTTGGCAGGGATGAAGGTTACACCTGGCTTTGCAGATGTTGCCAAGGCTGGAGGCAGAGCTGGGCATCTGTTGGATTAACCATAAAAACGTTGCATGTTATAGCTCTGCAGGGACATACCTAGAAATTCCGGCCCCCTGACACAATTACCAATTGCCTTGGGGTCCCTGTCCATTTTTACATCTCATTTTACATATTCAAGAGCCCCTGTCAAACGCTGGCCCCCCTAATCCTGCCAGGGTACCTGTGCCCCTCCAATGCCCCTGCAGGTTGGGCGCATAAGGTCTGTCCCTGTGCCCTTGCTTCAATGCACCATTTGTCACTGACAAACTTGTCAGTGTCTATTTACTCTCTGCTTATTTTGTCATTATATAAGTAGACCGTCCACCTGCATCAAAACTCATGTGTAAAAGTGCTCTAAGGAAGGAGGCCAACTTAGAGCTTATTGGGCTAATGCATCCATCACAATACTGTACTGTACTGTACTGCTACCGTAATTCACCTCAAAAAATCTGTTTAAATGTTTAATTGAAGAAAAAATCTGGTTCTCTTCACAGCTCTGTACTGTGTTGGAAAAGGTTGTGTCCCTCATGTGCTTCAAGAGGATAGAAATGAGTCACCAGGATAGTGAGGAGCACCAACCGCCCCGCAGCACGGGCATAACGAGACACAGGGTCACCGGGATAGCGGCCTCTAGTGTGAGGAGGTTTCCTTCCAGCACAGGCAAAATGAGATACGGGGTCACTGGGATAGCGCCCTCTAGGCTGAGGAGGACCATCCTCCTACCAGCACGGGCATAAAGAGACACATGGTCACTGTGCCAAACCTGTGGCTCACTATTACAGAAAATTCCACACATTTCGGCAATTTATTTAATGCCATCACATATTTCTGCAGGCTATACCCTAATTCATTTTCACAACATCAGTTAAAAGCACTGAAACACTGAAATTTTCACAGAAATTCAGATGTTAGTCATTAACTACAGACTTCCCAAGTCCTAAACCAAATCTTTCCTGAGTGTCGCTCAAATACTGAATCATAGACCTTTTACACATGATGGCTTAAATGTTTTTTTTTTTTTAACTGAAACTGGAAACTGTGTGTCAGGCCATGGGATTGCACTGCACTGATTTCTTCCATCCATCCATCCATTTTCTGAAACCGCTTGACATATTCAGAGTCCAGAATCTACAGGCGCAAGGCACATATTGATTTCTTATTTTTTGCAAATTGTCTAAAGGTTATTTATTCTAGAGCTTTGAGATGCTTTCTGGGTCGATGTTTGACCACCATCATCTTTCGATGTGTTATTGCAGCAATAAAATCTCCTCTAATTACTCTATTTAAAATAAGTTACTTCTCTCATTCTCTATATAGACCAGTGAACAAATTGAGAAAATAGATACAATTACTAAATATTATTTTGTACAAATTTCAGTCGTACAAATAAGCAAATTAATAACAATGTTTAAATACATACCATGTCAATTTGCAGTGCCAGTGACTGGTAACGACACGTAGATGTCGACTAATACCTTTGATTTTGATTCTGTCGACACACTGCTCCCCCTTGTGGTTTTAATCGTTCTAGCAACTTCGAAATGCACATTTTCTATGCCTCGTTGCAGGAAGTGAACAAGAATATGCTAATTTCGCCCTCCCGCACGTTGCCTTGGATTTTTTCTCTTTTAACATTTGAAAGCGTTAGTCAAAGGCTATAGTAAGCATATTATTATATCATTTTAATGCAAAACTCTGCTGCTAAATTCAAAGATCAAATAATATGACAAAATTTGTGACCTTTTTATCACTAATTCAGACAAAAGAACAGAAAATGTACATGCAGATTTATTGTTGGCTTTTTGAATTCAGCTATCAGCATTACATTTTAAATGACAACAACCGCCTGCAGTGTAAAAGGTGCTTTCCCGCAGTAACACCTGTTTGACATGTTTTAACAGCGATCACGGTGTTTACATGTGGCAGTGATGGGGGTGTCCTGCATCAACTCACCCTAAGCTGAGCTGCATGGCACCATCTGCTTTTCCTGACATTTTCATTACTTCTTCATACATTTACATACATGTGATGGCAAAACTTGGGGAAAACTGGATGGCATGCAGTGGTGACTCCCCCCACCAAAAAAAAACGTAATATAAAGAACAGTATCTGCCAAGGAGACAGAAGCTCCTGCATACTATCAGTTTTAAAAATAGAGTTTAAAAGTATTCTGCCAATAAAGAAAATAACTGAACACAAATAGACTGCCACAGTTTCTTTTACCTGAAAATGTCTGGCCGCTCGTCATCCATCCTCTTACACATGTCAGAATTGTCAGATCCTTCAAAAGCCCTTGAACGTAACCCAGCCAGACTTGCTGAGTTGAGTGCTGACAAAAGCATGCAGCACTACCTCAGTTCTAACACCTTCTAATACAGAATTTCCAAATCCGGTCCTCGAGGACCCCCAGAAAGTCCAAATTTTTACTCCCTCTCCACTCCCAGTCAAGCAATATACATTATTCTTCAGGTAGGGAGCTGGGAGGGAGCAAAAATGTGGACTGTCTGGGGGTCCCCAAGGACTGGGTTGGGAAACACCGCTTTAACACTTCATAATTAAAGTCAGCTCTCCCTTACAGCTTATAAGTGGTTGTAAAGACCAGCTGCCATTAGAACTTTGCTGTCCAGAGACCACTTCCGAAAGGTTTTGGTGTATGGAGTCACTGAGCAGGGTGACGTTGGTCTAAGGTGCAGCAGTGGGTGGACAGGAACACTAAAAATAACATACTGTGCAAAGCTGAACAGAGATCACTTCCACCCATAATAATCTTTGCTAAAGAGCATGCTTCCTTAGGGAGAAGGTACTGGTTCCGGAGCTGTTGGCCAGCACAGGCCCACCCAAGCTGTGGGGCTTGCTGGTTTTCATTATTTTGCAAGTTTGAAAGTCACCCCTCAGTACTTTCCCATCAGTCAGATGTAACAATGAAGCGTATTCTGTGAAACCTTTAAGGCTAATTTTAAAACAGCAGACCTCTCTGTTCAATGAATATGCACTCACTGGCCACTTTATTAGGTACACCTGTTCAACTGCTTGTTGAAGGAAATGACTTATCAGCCAATCATATATCAGCAGCACAGTGTATAAAATCATACAAATACAGGTCACGGGCTTCAGTTAATGCTCACATCAGATACCAGAATGGGGAAAAACGTTTAAGTGACTTTGAACATGGAATGGTTGTTGGTGCATGACAGGCTAGTATTTCAGAAACTGCCAGTTTACTGGGATTTTTACGCACCACCCTCTCTAGGGTTTAGAAAGCATTAAAAGAAAAAGAAAATACATCCAGTGAGCAGCGGTTCTCTGGCTGAAAATGCCTTTTTAATGGCAGAGGTCAGAGAAGAATGGCCCGACTAGTTCAACTGATGGAAAGGCAACATCAACTCAAATAATCGCTCACTGCAACCAAGGTATGCAGGACAGCATCTCTGAACACACAACACATCACCCTGGAAGCAGATGGGCTACAGCAGCAGAGGTTCACGCTGAGTGCCAATCTTGTACCCGTAAGACAAGAAACTGAGTCTACAGTAGACATGGGCTCACTAAAAGTAGACAATAGAAGATTGGAAAAAACGTCGCCTGGTCAAATTCTCAGACTAAAATTCTGCTGTGACAAAATGGTAGAGTTGGAATTTGGCATAAAGAAAGGGCATGTATCCATCCTGCCTCATATGAATAATCCAGGCTGGTCATGGTGGTGTAATGGTGTGGGGGATATTTTCTTGGCACAATTTGAACATTGTTTAAATGCCGCAGCCCACCTGAATGTAGTTGTTTGCTGACCATGTCCATTCCTTTATTACCATTGGCTCTCAACGGAGGCGGACACACTTCTCTCCCTCTCCCTCCCCTTATCTTCCCTGCTTGCTACTCTCGTCTCGTCCAGTCTTCTGTCTTATTGTCTATACTAGAGAGACTCTCTCAGCCCTGCTCTTCAAACTAAGGAAATTATGGATTTGATCAGCTG